>PVJX010013056.1:0-48495 GCA_004027295.1 Dolichotis patagonum | reverse complement strand
TCCTAAGGCGAGGGCATCCCCTCTCAAATAACAAAATGTGATGCCACCAAACACCTCCAAAATACTTACTATTTGACGGCCTTGCGAGGTTCAGAAATGAGTGGGGGGGGGGTGTCTTGCTTCCATCCCGGACGAGCCCCCAAATGAGATAGCTCAGACCCCGGAATGAAATCGAGGAAGCAAGAGAATTTGGGAGCAATGACTTTATTCCAGGCCTGGTGACTCAGTCTCATAAGGATCAATTCGAGACTGAGTATCGAAAGGTCTACAAGTGGCATATTTAAAGCTCAAAACCACAAACCCCAAATCACAGGGAATGTTCCTTTCCCTATCTTAAAGAACACCTAGTGTTTTTGATCGTTTCTGTTAGCCTTGGCTAATTTCAAACCCTATTTTGAAATAGGGTTGCACAGTTTTGAGGTCAGCTTATCTCATATCACTGGGGTGGTCATTTTTTACATAAACGATGTGGGAACAGGAATTTACTACATATCTCCAGGAACACAGATGTTTAAAATAGCAATTTAGTTAGTAAGATGCACTACAGAACAGACATGGTGACGCTTTGATTAATTTAGGATATAACACTAGAAAGGGATAAAATAATAGTGAGTTGCAGGTCTCCTACCATTTTTAGAGAAAAGAAGAGCTATGTCAGTTATCTCCAATCTGAACAACTGAGAGTTTATTGGACATTACCTTTCACCTTAAGTTTCAATATTTACAAATGCTGAATTTTAAGGTAACAAAGCAGCTGATTGTATCTGCAACATGCTATTCTATGACACCACATCAAAAGCTTTAAAACAAAAGCTCATCTGTATATTCTTAGTAGTATCTAACAGATAACCAAATACCGAGAATCTTAACTTGTAAGTGATGATGTTATCTGATGCACACAAAAAACTGGTAAATTAATATTGGAAGAATTAAATGTCCAAGAAAAGAAAAATCATTCCTCAAAATAAATTCACAAACTAAGGTTTCCATTTTTCAAAGCCCCTTCTTTTAATATTTTAAAGTAAAATGTGGGCATGGTGAAGTAATCATACAGAAATTTATACTTTGCCTTCTTCCTCTACCTATTTGGTTCTGTGCCTCTCTGAAGAATTAGAAAACTCTACAAAACCACACATTTTCATGCCAAAAATAATAGTGTATCAAAGTCCAAAACAAGCTGTGATGCTGTTGGTTTTCAAAGAGCTTTAAGGACCGAGTTGAGCAATCTACTGGTCAAGTTGATGCTGCTTTTATAGTTATCCGTGGACCACTGATTTTCTTTATGTTAAAGGCACGTTTATCATCTCCATCAGTGGTTTCACTTTGACGCTGCCATCTTGTAGCTTATCGTACTGCTCCAACATTTGGTTTCCACCTGCAGGACCAGCTGGCAGTATCAGCCTTGCACCAGGCTTTGACTGGTCTATTAGTACCTGGGGCTGCTGCTCCTACATGAATAGCATCATAAGGGGCTTCTTCCATCTCCCACAACCAACTATCCTCTCCCTGAAGACAGAAGTGTTGGATCATGGATTATCCTTTCTGACATTATTTACTGAGTCATCTACTAGTTCCTTAATGTGATCAATTCCTATGACTTTTCCACTACATCCAGCCATATGTGCAAAACATGCAGTAAGGATTCCACTGCCAGGTCCTACCTCAAGAGTTTTCATGTAGTTGATCGAATGGAAGTTCTTCTGCGTATGCGTGTGTATGTGGAGTGCTGACTGTGGATTGGAAACCTCCTGATCGTGGAGAATCCAAGTTGCACTGTGCATGTGGGAACGGTCCGTAGCCAGCATCGCTTCAAATGCTTTTCTGTCTTGATGATTCCATGTTTTCGGAGGTTGTGGATTGGCTCTGAGAGGGTAGCACTGCTGGGCTTCCAGGCCCTCGCTAAGCACACCCGGAGCAGGTGCAGAATCACCTGCAGAGCGGCGAGGTGCCCAGCAGTCTTCCCGAGTGAGACCACCTCCCGCACGGTCACCATCCCACTCGTGGGTCCACCTGTTCTCTTCTTGTTTAGCAATGTATCTCATAGTTTTGTCATCTAGCTTTTTGTTTTGTTTTGTTTATTTTTAAAGTTTTATTAGTACATGTTTTCAGTTCATGTGTTTTACAGCCATCTTGGGGAGTTGGTACAGGTGCATAGCACAGCTGGGTTTTTAGATCCCCTTTCTTCCCCTCCCTCCTCTGCTATTCCTTTTCCTTCCTCTTCATTCTTGTTGATATTGTTAATCTCGGTTTGTAGTTATGACGCACAGTGTCCACATTCGTTGACAGCATCAGGACCTCGGACCTGGGGTATCTTCCTTCTGCCTCTTTATCCTCTCTTCCCCTCACCGCTCACCCTTGATCCCCTGGATCCCTTCCTGTTTTCAAAAGAGCTGTCCTCTGGTCTCCTTCTACCCTTCCTTTACTTTTGGTATATATCTGCTTACTCAGATGAAAGATACCCCATGGTATTTAAACTTGTGTGTCTGGTTTATTTCACTCACATTGTATTTTCCAGGTGCATCCATTTTCTTATGAATGTCTACAATCTGTCCTTCTTTATAGCTGTGTAGTACTCCATTCTATATAGGTTCCCCATATATGTATTTCTTACCAATGTTTTAAGTTCTTTGGGGAAAGTGTCTAGAAGAGCGATGGATTGCTGGGTCATAAGGAATTTCTAATTTTAGCTTCCTGAGAAATCTCCATACCAATTTCCATAATGGTTGTACTAGTTTAAACTCCTACCAATTAGAAAGTTCTTTTTGCACAAGAACCTCACCAGCATTTTTATTATCTGATTTTTTAAATGAGTACCATTTTTTCTGGAGGAAGATGGACTCTTAGCATTCTTTTAATTTGCATTTCTCTAATGGCCAGAGATGTTGAACATTTTAAAAATGCATTTTTTGGCCATTTGTTCTCCTTCCCCTGTGAAGTGTCTGTCCATTTCTCTGCCCCTTTTCTTGACTGGGTCTTTTAATTTAAGTAGTCTAACTGTTTTTTGAGGTTTTAATATAGTCTAGATATTAGTTCTCTGTCTGAGGAGTAGCTGGCAATTTTTTTCCATTCTGTAAGTTGTATCTTCACTCTACTACTAATGGATTCTTTTGCTGTACAGAAGCTTTTAGTCTGTTACAGTCCCATTTGTTGATATTTGCTGTCATTTCTTGGGCAATTAGGGTTCTCTTTAGGAGACTAGACCTATGGCTTCAAGTGTTTTACCTTCCAGTAAGTTTATGGTTTCTATTTCGATTTGATTCATTGTTGCTTTAATATAGTACACAGTAAAAGATTTGGGTCCAAATAGAAGGAGATGATGGGCGAGATCTCTTGGAATGGGAAGAGGTTCAAATGACCAAGGGCAAGGGGCAAGGAGGTGCAGAAGGGCAAATAAGTGGAACAAAGACATGCTGTGTACAACGATCTTAGAACCCCAGTGAATGTAAACATTACAGGAACCCCAATGGATGAGAACTCAGATGCCACAAAGGCGAGCTAAGATTAAAAACACCAGTAAGATAGGGTGGGAGGTCCCATTTGACTCAGCCGTTCCCCTTCTGGGTCTTTCTAGAAGAATTGGAAACATCATACCACAGTGATACATGTGCACCCATGTTTGTAGCACCCCAATTCCTAATAGTTAGATCTTGGAAACAACCCAGATACCCATCAACAGAGGAAAGGATAAAAATGATGTGGTCTTTTTGTACAATGGAGTAGTACTCGGCCATAAAGAAAAATAAACTGGAGACTTTCATAGGTAAATGCATGCAACTTGAGACCATACTCATAAGTGAAATAAATCAGATTCACATGTGCAAACATTGTATTGTCCCCCTAGTGTGAGAAGCTGAAAGAGTAAATAAGATCCAAAATGTACAATAGATACTGTGAAAGGGAAGAAGCTTCAAAAGGAAAGAGAAACTGGGATGGGGAAGTGGAGAAAAGAAGGAAGGGAAAAGCTTCCCTTCCTTCTTTTGATTGATTGAGTTGAAACTTTGTACTCAATCTAGAGCAGCGCAGAATATTAAAAGAGAGGAGACAACTAGGTAAGAAAGAGTTTAATGAGGGGGAACGGAGGGAGTCACCACAGAGAAGCCTGTGACAGTTCTCTGCAGGCAAGGGCAGGTTCTGCCTGATATAGGCTCTGTTGGGGGAAGGGCTCTGGGGGCTGATGTGAGCTGATTTATTTTGTGAGAGTGCAGGGGATTGGGTAAACCTTTACACACATGAGCTTTGCAAAGACTTTTAGGAGGGAGAAGCCATAGGGGCTTCTGGGAAGAAGGAGGTGTGCATTATCATGGTACAGTTTTGAACTGTCACCATGACGATTGTGCTGTCTCTCATACGGGGGGGATCTATCATATATAATAGTTATACTACTAATTTCTCTTTGTTCATTGAAAAGTTTAAATGCTGATATCTAAGTAAATCTGATATCTAAAGTTTAATGCTGATATCTATGCTGATATCACTGAGTAACTAATTTAAAGATAATAATTGCAATGTACTAACCATTGTTACCTTCTTATTATCTTGTTTTGAGATTTTTTTTCTTTAAAATAAAATAAAATAAAATAAAACAAAAGGAAAAGGAAAACAATAATACCATTAAGAATGAAAATGGGAAAAGGGGAAATGGGGGGGTGGAGGGAGGGAAGGGCACGGCAGTAATTCTGAAAAGGGAAGCAGACCGTGCTATGCACTGTAAGACTAATCAGAAAGTAATAAAAAAATCATAAAAACCGCTCTTGGCCTTCAGGTGCTTAGGATTCAGACCCTGGTTCTCTTCTTGATAAACAGTAGATCTCACAGCTTCTGAGTCCAGCTTCTGTCTTGACAGCACTGCAGCTTTGAGACTTTGTCAGCCTTCTTGCTGGAAGGTGAATTCCATCTCTGGCGATGTCCCCTGACAGAGCTGACCAAGAGGAAACGCACTCAGGAGAGTAGTTCTGAAGAACACAGGAGCTTCCGCCTGTGGGTGCCGTGGGGAGAATGTTCTCATGCAGGCCCCGTTCCCAATGCTTCTGATGAGCGTCGACTCTTGGACTTGGCCCGCCGTCCTGCATCCCGCACCCGCACCCCACTCGCCCCCGGCCCCTTCACCAGGCAGTGCGCCGTGACTCCCTGAGGCACAGAGATTGCCTGTTAAGGTCTAACGACCCCCCAGAGCCCAGGCGACCATGTACGAAATCGCACAGTCAGTGGTAACACACGGGAACTACGGGGTCCCAGTACTGGTGCTTCTGTCCCGAGACCGCTGGGTGAGGCCTGCAGGCTTCGGGGGCCAGGATCCGGTGGCCCTGTGACAGACAGCGCAGCGGAGTCCGCAGGAGGCGGGGTGAGCAGAAACGGCTCCCCCGCTGCTTGGCTTTGGGGGCTTCCTAGACCTGACACGGAGAACGTTGGCTACACTGCCGTCCCCCTACGGGCCTCCTGAAGCAGCAGGGTGTGGGGGAGCTGGTCCAGACACAGGGCAGGGCCATGCTGCTCACCTCAGCTTTTAGAGGGCCGCAGGGCATCACCTGAAAGGAAGCTTTTATGTCACAAATTTAGATTTTTTCCACTCTAGCCACATTCCCTGTGCCAGGAATAACCAAGGATCAGCTCTCCTCCAAGCTGGCAAGGCAAACTGAGTGATCCCGTGACTGACGGTAACCTGTTGTGAAAAGCAAGGTGAACTAGGAGCCCAGAGGCACTGGTGTGCTTGGCAGGCCCTCGGTGTGCTGGTCGATAGACCAGGCCCCGCAGGCTTCTGTCAGAGGTCAGATCCTTCAGGCAGGTCATTTTGTCTAACGGAAAATGAGGCGAAACCAGCGTCATTGCTCGCCTTTCCAGGCAATGAGCAAACAGAGCACAGGCTTTCAAACATTTTTGGCTGCGGTGCAAAATGATGAATATATTTTATGCTGAAACCAGTATATACACCTCAACACACACACACACACACACACACACACACACACACACACACACACACTAGTACTGAGAGTTTTAAGTGCAATGTTTAGTTTAGTAATGGATAGAAGGATGCTGACAGAGCAGAGGGGCAGAATATCCCAAGTGAACTAGGGTTCACTAGTAGAATAGATTTCTTTCTCTTCTTTTTTGGTGCTGGGGATTGAACTCATGACCTCACGTTTGCGAAGCAGGCACTTACGCCTCTGAGCTAAACCCCCGGCCCTTAGTGAACTAGATTTCATATTATATAGATATAGATACATACGAGGAAGGATTTACAAGACAGGCTTTGGCTGCCTGCAGTCGGGTGTGCAAGGGTGCGAAAGGGCTGTGCATGCTCTGGAGAGCCAGGGCCCGGCCAGTCAAAGGCCTGGTGCTCCCTGCAGAGTCCCGGCATGTTCTGATTGGGAAGCTGAGGGGTCTGCACTGGAGGAGGCCTAGAGGTGGTGTCCCAAGGCGATGGTGAAGACTGGAGCTCTGAGGAGGAGAAGCCAAAGCGAGCCTTTCTCCCTCTCCCCCTTCCCGCTCCATCCGAGCCCACGGTGGTGCACTCCTGCATGGGCAGTGGACTTCCCCCTCCAGTGGGTCCAGCTCCAGACACTCCCAGAACTGTGCTCAACCAGTCAGCCCAGCGTCGCTTACTCAAGTCTACACCACCATTACCCCTCACCCTGAGACGGGCCGTGGCCACGATTTCTCTATGTGAAGATCTCTATGTGAAGACCGCTCAGGTGGTCATGCTATTGGCTAGCGCGGATGGATGGGTTGAGGTGTCTCGGTCCGTCCAGCCTCCGGAGCACACGTTTGTTTGGAATTTCACCCTACTGACCAGTTCATGGGAAACAAGTAGGTGCAAGATTTTCTTTAGTGATCTTTAGGCCCGTACGTATCACTAGCATCTTAGTCACTTGCCCATTGCTGGAATGAAATACCCAACCCAAAACCTCAAAGGAGGAGAGGTTAGCGCCCGGTTAGCCCCATCGTTTCAGTCCAGGGTCAGCTCAATCCAAGGCAGAAGCAGCACAGTAGAAGGGCCTGGGTGGAGGGGCACTGCTCAGTCCCTGGCAGCCAGGAGGGAGACCCCTGACAGAGGAGCTGGGAGTGAGAACCCACCCTCCAAATCAGCCCAGTGCCCCAGCTCCAACCAGGCCCACCTCCTCACCTGGCAAGTCAGCCACAGCGCTCCTATGACCCAGTCCCTACAGCCCCCTCCCTGAACACGTGAGAGCCTGGGGTGACATTCGGTGCCCTTGGTACTGTGGATGGAGCCCAGGGCCTTTGCACTAAGCCATATCTCCAGCCCTTTTTCATATTTTGAAATAAGAACTCACAAGTCACCAAATCACCTGGGCTGGGCTCTAACTTGTCATCTTCCTGTCTCAGCGTCCCGGAGCGCTGAGATTGCAGGTGTGTGCCAGCATGCCCAGGCACGTTTTAATAAGGATCGCTCTGCCATGACAGAGGTCTAGGCAGACTCTGGAAGTGCTGAGATAGATAGTAGGGCTCAAGTCCTGCTAGGTAAGTGTCCTACAGTCCAGAGCCACACTGCAACCCTGCAGTTCAGACAGACCGACCGTCCAAGGTGGTGGGTCACAGACACCGGGGAAAATCCAGTACTGTTTTGTGCAGAGTGTGGTCCCTGACTTGCTGCAATAGGAGCACTCAAGAACTTGCCAGAAATGTAAAAGTCTGGGGCCTGCCCAGAGCTGTGGAGTCAGAAACTGTTGGGATGGAGCCCAGCAGTTTATTATTTTTTTACTGTGAAGGTAGTAAAATACAACAGAACAAGACAGAACAAAGCCAATCGAGACAATGCAGTGAAATTGGTACAGAACTTCACAGCAGGTTACCGGGACAACAGTAATAGGTGCCATAGTGTATCTCGTTATCTTCACAATAGTTGTTCAGCCAATTAGGTGTAGCAAAATCAAACCAAAGACAGAACATTATAAAACCAATCAAAAGAGAATACTGAATAGAGTAAAACAATTAATCATAATGAAACAAAACAGTGAAAACAACATTTGCTTTCAAACAGAAGATAGAAGGAAACCCCCGTATTTGCTATATTGCATACAGTCATCCTCCCAAGCAATGCTCAGACCTCTGTCCCCAGGTGCTAACGGGGTGGGGGTGGGGTTGGGATGTTTGAGTCCCAGCCCGGGCACCAGTAGGCGCACAGGAGACGCTGTTTCTCCTCCTGGCTCACACCGGAGGAAGGCGCTTACCAAGAAGACGGGCGAATTGCTTCTTTGTGCAGCCGCCTGGGTTCCACCATGGCTGTGGTCGGATCTCGGGGGCTGCTGACTGCCCAGCAGTTTATTTTAATAAGTCTGCTGACTGACTGTGAGGCAAGCTAAATTGGAGAGTCACTGATTTAATGAAATTAATGGACACTTTTCCAGAAAAAAAAAGAATATATATATATATATATCTTCATAAAGCTAGGGGCCTTTGGGTCCTAACTGGATGCTGAATAAGGAGAGGCCTCCCTGGACAGTCTGATGAAGCTGCAGGTGAGTAATGGACAGTTCCTGTGCATCGGGCAGCCTAGGAAGCAGCGCTAACCCCAGCTGCCCCGCTGTGGCCTGCTGGGTGGAGAGGAAAGTGTTACGTTTCACCCATCCCGAGAGGGTGGGGAAGAGCGTGGTGCTCCAGGAATGGGGTCAGCATCTCAGGACAAGCGCAGACCTGTGGGTCAGTGAACCGAGCGTGACAGCAGCAGACAACTTAGGATACACCGCAAACGTGTGTCCCAGGAGGGATCCGATTTCATGTACTTTATACATTTTTTAGTAAAAACCAATCTTTCAACGTTTAACCACGATTGTGCATCTTATATCTCATATGAATAAAATTACAAATCAGGAAAAAATGCCCTCTCTTGGGCCAGATGCCTTTATTTCTGCTTTCGAGGGTCACTCAGCCTACATGGCCGATTTGATTCTGTTTGAAGCTTCTGGCTCCATATCAAGGGTTCAGAGTCCAGAAACGGCCCGGGAAAGCACAGTCGCGTAGCACTTACTGCATTGTCCTACCACACGCCTTTTCTTTCTTTTTTTTTTTTTTTGGTACCGGGGATTGAACTCAGGACCTCATATATGCCAAGCAGGTGCTGTGCCGCTGAGCTAAAACCCGGCCTCACCATGTGCCATTTTTAAAGTGAGGTGCAACTGTACAACTAGCCGTGCTAACGTAACAGTTTGGTGACATTAGTCTATTCACAATTCTGTGCAGCCTACACACTTTTATTTGGTTCCAAAACATTTTAATAACTACAAAATAGACACTATACTCACTGGTTCTGTGGTCTTACTTCCTATTCCTCTCTTCTCCGGCCCCTGGAAACTGCAAATCTGCTTTCTACTCGCTTCTTCTGGATGTTGCATACAAGTGGAATTGAAATACATAACCTTCTGGGTTTTTTGGGTTTTTGTTTCTTTTTGAGACAGGGTTTTGCTATGCAGTTCAGGTTGACCTTATGTTTCCTGTGTAGCCCAGGCTGGTCTCAGACTTGCATGTGATCCTCCTGCCTCAGCCTCCTGAGTGACACCATCCCAGAAATATGTAAACTTTTGTATCTGGCTTCTTCCATCTGGCAGAAAACATGCCTAAGTTTCTTCATCCATCCACTGACGGACACATGGGGTTGCTTCAGTCTGTTGACTACTGTGGGTAGTCCTGCTATGGACATTTATATGTATCACTGTGCTCCTTTTGTTCCTCTCTTCTTTGAGTCCTTCAAAAGATGGAGGTCAGATGACTTCATTTTCCGTGTTTCTGTTTAACCTCTTCCACGTCATCCATACTCAGATGCCAGGGGGGCTCGACACTGAATGAGACCCAGACTGGGGCTCTGTGCGTGCATCACAGCGTGTTCTGCTCAGGAATTCCATATTGATCTTGGACACAGCCAGGAAATATGGACGCTGTGACTCCAACACTGTGAGTTAATAGAATCCTAATTTGAGGATTTGCACGACCATAACGATTTGTTTGAAGTCTAGCAAGGTCAGTTCTTTCTGGTGACATGCCAGTTTCCCAGCCTTTTCTCATAGCTGCTCAACCTGCCATGCTCGTCTGCTGCAGAGCCCCCTCTGCACAAAACCCGGAGCCGGCCTGCTGACCGGACCTGCAGGACACATGGTCTGTCCTTCTGGGCAGGTCTTGAGACCCAACAACAGCAGGTCCTTGGTGTCTCCACCATCACACCTTGCATTGGCACAAGGTTCCTTCTCGAAACTATAGTTACCTTACCCTGTTTCCACAATCACTGTCCCCCCTCACACTAGTGTCCCCAAGTGCAGAGTACATTCCGGTCCTGTGTGCAAGGCAGTTCCTAGTGTGGGCATCTCCTGGATGGACGTCTCTCTGAGTCAGCGAGGGGCACTCAGTGGACAGAACCTCAAAAGCTGCAAATTTAAACCAACTCTTCTACCAAATGTCACCTGGAAATAATTGTTATTACCAGTTGTCACTTGGAAACATACAAACTTTTCGGCAGCAGAGGCTCGTGTTCCAGAGTAAATGAGCAAACGTCAGGGACACCCACGACAGACCATGCCTTTCACAAAGGCAACCTAAGAAGGGATCACAAGAGACATTTATTTCACCTGCTGTGATTTGCCAGAGTGGGAAGTGGCTTGGCCAGTTGTGCTAGGGATGGACGTGGCCCTTAGGATCAATGTGAACTGAGCCACTGCTGGTCACTCCACTCAACAGCTGTAATCCAGACTGTCACGGAGCCCGTCAAGCTTTCCATGACTCTCCACTGTGGGAGAAGGGCGTGGAAGGCAATGACTTCAAATGCTGCAATGGAGATTCCCAGGCCAAAGAGGGGTAGTAACAGCAGGCACAGTTTCACCGGCCTTTCTGGTTGGTGAAGACCATTGCACTTCTCCCTCACGGTGCCTGAGGGTGGCAGAGCTCCCACTCGTACCTGTGCTGGTAATAGAATGTGAGCAGATGTGTGTGGCACACAGCTAATTCCTGGTCAACAGTGGTGAGCCCTCTGGGGGGGGGGCAACCAAATGAACATTCCAATATAAGCTCATGAGAATGAATTTTCACTCAGGGGCGGTGCTGCACTCTTGTAACCCCAGCTGTCTGGGAGGCTGAAGCAAGAGGATCACACGCTCACACTTAACCTGGGCAAGCTAGATGCAATCACAAGTGCTAGAAAAAAAAACAAAGACACCACCAGTGTGCTTTAAAGAGCTATTACTGTTTGTCTATTGTTAGTGAATGAGAAAAAAAGAGTAAAATTGGAGATCTCTCCTCCCTACCAGAGATCTGATAGTGAACCACCTGACTCCAACCACACAGGGTGAGCTGTTCCTTGCGGGCTCCTCCTGTGAGGGCGGCTTTTCTGTGAACGACAGCCCTTTCCCCCCCGCTGGGCTGACTGAGCACCACAGCGCTGCGGAAGGGGCCTCCTCAGCATGGCGGGCTCACCTGTCCCTCCCCTCTTCGAGTTAGATGCAGGCTCAGACCCTAACTCTGACTAAACCTGGGTGGACCTCAGTGTCATTAGCCCCAGCGTGGGGACAACACCGAGCCCCTTCAGGAGGGACGAACCTGAGCTGAGCTGACTGAAACAGGAAGTGCCCCACACACCCCGTGCTCCTTTCATTTCCTCTGTGGCTGCACCCTTCCTCTTGCCTGCCTTCTGCTTTTAGTCAGGTGATTCTTCTGCAGAGGGCACTGGAAAAAACACAGGTTGTGGCATGTGGCCTCTTGATGCCACCTGGCACCTCCCAGTGTGCCCTGGCTCCCTACTTTTCCCAAGGAAGGCAGCCAAGCAGGACAAGAGACAAGTGCTGAGCAGCGCCAGAAACCGGCCTCACGGAGGAGAAAACCTCGCCAGCCCTTCCTTAACGGCCACTCTGATACAGCCCCCCCCAAAGGTCAGCCTCCTCACCGCCCCACCCAAAGCTCTGACCTGCTTGATCGTTCTCCGACCCACAGCGGATACCCAACCCTGCCACCACCCTGTCCCCCACCCCATGTCCCACCCTGGGCTTTCGCTCTCATGGTTTCCCCTGCACGACCTCACTCTTGTCACTTTTTCTTTCCCACCTCTGAGAGACACCTTCTCCAGGGCACCTGCCTGCACCTGAGTCAGCTCCTGGGACTCCCCACTGCGTGACTCGTCAGACAGTTGACACGATTTCCCTTGAGCCCCTACATAATGCCTCTGTATCTCTCACATGATAAATATTCTGTATTTCCCTGCTATCTTTTCCTAGAAAGTTGTCAAAATAGGATTTTATTCTAGTTATTTCTGCACCAGTTATCGTGTAGGTTGAATATGTCCCCCCAAATCTCAAGCATAAGGGATGGGGTTTTCAGAAGGTGGCTGGTTCACGGAAATGCTACCCTCATGAGGGGGTTAATCCAAGGAGGAGCTGGCAGCTGACTGTGCTGTTAGGAGACAGCACCCAGTTGGAGGAGGCGGTCCCTGGAGGTGTGACCCGGAAGGGTGTATTCTTGACCTCAGCTCCTCCCTTGCACCTCTGCTTCCTGTGGGCTGAGCACCTTTCCTCCACCATGTCATTTCCCCATGCTGTTTTTACCTTGGAGCAGCTGACTGTCGACTAACTCTCTGAAAAGATGAGCCACATAAACTTCTGGACTGGGTGTGTCTAGACCATAGGCTGAGTTCCCTGAAGTCGGAGATTGTATTGTCTTGTTTCTGAACATGCGTGCTACCCTGCTAGTCCTTCCTAATGTGTGCTAAAATGTCCATTGAATTGAATTAGAATATTTCTTCTTATTTTACAGGAAGCTTAAAGTAAGGGTGGGATCCATATGTTTGTCAGATAAAACATAGAATTCTCATTAAATATGAATTTCAGATAAATAATGAGTAATATCTTAATATAAGCATGTTCCAAATATTTGTAAGCTAAACATTTTTTATTTCTCTAAAATCCAAATCTAACTAGGTGTCATATTTTTATTGTTGCTAATTTTTTGCTGAATATTTTGTCATATTTGCTAAACCTGGTGACTCTAACAAGGAGAATACGTTGTAAAAGGTGACGGTGAAGGGGAATATACCATATTCTGTGTTGGCAGGATAGACTACAGATGTTAATACCATATATCACTGAGAAGTCATGGTCAGGGTTTTTGGCTTTAGCCATTTGAGGATTTTTTTCCCCTTAAAATCTAACTAACAATTGTTTGTGGAAGCCCTACAATTTTTTGGAAACCTAAAACATCCTGTGCAGATACTTTTTGGCAGGAGGTTTGCAAGTAACCAATCCAAGAGCTTTATTTAGTTCTCCTTGCTGCTGATTGGCTGCTACCCTGTAACTCATCATAACAGGTTGCTGTGCCATATGTCTTGAGTGTTCTCGGTGTTGTTTTTCTTAAAGCCCTAAGATCCCTAAGATGCCACCAAAATGTCCTGCCCTTCTAAGGTTTGGTTAATACAGTATTTTATTAAATTAAATTACATTTTTAAACTATAAAAATAGGCATTTATAGACCTTTTTCTGATCATGTCTGGGATTCACAATTTTTCACAATTTGTGGGTGCTCTAGGGACATAACCCCTGTGAATTTCAGGGGTCCACCATACAGTATTCTAGACACACCCCTGAGAGAGCTTGTGTTGCTTACTTTTGTCACTGCTGGAACAAAATATATGACACCCAAAAGTTAAAGGAGGAAAGGTTTATTTTAGATCACTTTATAACAGCTTCATTTCCATAGTTAGCTGACTCCAAGGCAAGGTGGCATGGCAGAAGGGCGTGGCACGGAGAAACAGTGCATGGTATGGCAGGGAAGAAGCAGCAAGCCTCCCTTTCCCTTTGTATTCCATCCATGCTACAAGCCTATTGGCTGGTGCCACCCACATCGAAGGCAGGGCTTCCCTCTTTAGTAATTCCATCAGTCACCACTATGCTAAGCCAATCAGTGGACTAGTATAGTTATCGTATATCCTTAACCCATATTCACACGCCCTATATCCAGTTAAAAGCCACACCTATGAGGCTTTGAGGATGGAGGATCTAGACACTCATCATAGCAGAGAGGTTCCAACTTTTATGTCAGACTTCTCTATTACCAGCAGATACTCCTCCAATGGTAAGAAATGTTCCCACCATTTCATACCCCCTCAAAATAAGGAGATGGTGAACTATGAACATATACAAACACAGGCATCAAAATTGAATAGATTATATAATATAGTTATTAAAATTTTAAAATATTTATTTTTATTGGCTAAAGTTCATTTTTTGTCTTTTAATTTTGAAAAATGTATTTTAAACTGCTACGTAAAATGTAAAGTTGTGTAAATCACTGGGGAACTGCATAAGGTTTTGATGCACCCATACACTGCATGACGATTATGTACTGTATGAAATGCTACAGTGAGGATTACAGTCGCTTGATGCCCCTCTGGGTGCTCGGAGCTTTACCCTCCCCCTCCTTCCCCTCTGGGAGGGGTGGTGAGGGGGGAGAGTGTGTCTCCCACCAGAGGGATGCGTGAGATTTGCCTCAAACACTCCTGCAAAGCACCCAGCGGTGTAACAGGAGAAGGGGCTCATCTATTCCGAGTCTTCTTGGAAGACAGATGGTTTGCTTTTATTTTTACTTTTTGAAAGAAAAGCAGGCGAATGGGCGAGTAAACTTACCGTGCACAGCTAGCCACCCCTAGACCTCCATTTTGTTCACTCCTAGACTCCCCCGTCACAGAAGACGGGCTCTGCCTCTGCTTTCACATCTTTTTCTTCACCCCAGTGAAGTCTGGTTTTGCTTCCAGTTGCTCAACTGGAACCAAAGGTCACTGACCACGTGGGCCTGGAAAAGGGACACTTCTGAGGGTGGAAGGGAGCCCCACTGCTGGTGACCTCCGGGCAGCAGACACACTCGGGACTCTCTGGACTCCCTGGACTTTCTGTTCTGATGGGGCCGGACGGGCCTCCCAGTGTCCTTCCAGACCTGCTAGAGCAGTTCCACAGCCCCAGCCCTTCTTACAGAGCCTTTGTTCCCACTGATCCGTTTTGTATACACAGGCCAGCTCAGACCTCAGAGGCCAGTGATTTCTCCCACTGATGGGGAAAGTGCCCTGACTGACTGCTCCAGAGCCCAGAGACCCCCCTCCTTGGTGCCCATGGCTCCAGTGCTCCCCACATGACCCCAAGTACCTGTCTTCATTCCTGATATGGGACTTGGCATCTGGTCTTACAAACAGTGCTTCCTGCAAGTGTCATTTTGAATATTCTTGTGCCATGTTAGATTGCACTGGACATGCCCAACGCTAGAGGTCACCACTCAGGTGTGTTCCACGTGAGTGACACTCCCTAGGTTTACTGGAGGGAGTGCTGTGACCCACAGACAAGTCCATAGCAGTAGCGCCACCCCAAGGTCACCCTCCCGCCTCTCTCCTTCCTCTAACCCCTCGCCAGGATCCACCTCGCTCTCATGTCCCCAGCGGTCTCCGTGGGCCATCATTCACCGAGGCCTGAGATTTAGCACCAGTTATCTTCTCTCTCCTTTACTAGTTGTCTTCTCCACGGGACATTTAACATAACCCTATCAATGCTTAATTCACTTGGCTCCTGAGTCTCTTCACGCTTTCCATCCCTACTCCTCCATCATCAATTTTCCTTAAAGAGGAAAGAATTCCAAGGCCACGTAGCCAGGTCGATGAGATGCCTCTGCTCAGAGACGTGGCGTGCAAAGGGTCAGAAGGGCTTCCTTGGCCAAGGGGCTCGCTGGCGAGCTTCAAGTTGCTGCATCTAGGGGGAGATACACATGGGAGATGTGTCACAGCGCAGTGACTACACTGGTTCCCCAAGAGGCCCCCAGCTCTCTGCTGCTATGGCCTGCTCCTTCAGGTCCAGCCCCGCCGGGCAGTTGCAGAGCAAAGCGTCTGGTCCAAGTTACTCTCACCTGTCCCTCTCCATCAGCCCGTGGCCGCATTGTTGAGTAGGTTTGGTCTCCCCAGAACTTCACTGCGAGCTCCTGGGAGGGGGTGATGAGAATCCTCCACAGGTCTTAACATGTACCTGGTGCCCACCAGCAGCCTGACCACCAGGGCAGGCTATATGGTTCATGAGGGGCTCCCTTTCTTCCAAAGCCTTTCTCCATCTGTCATTTTTTTGAAGAAGGTTTGATTTAAATCATGCTTCCCTGGGCACTGGGGCTTTCACAAGGTGAGTACAGACTCACAGGTGTGGAGGTCCTACCCTGAGCCAGCCCAGCAGCCCCTGCACAGGCACCTGCACCGCTGGCGGGGGTGGAGGCAAGGCTGGGGCACAGGTGTGGAGGCAGGTGGCTCAGGACCATGGGGAAGAAGCGAGCCAGCAGAGCTGGGGCCTCCTGTGAGCTCGTGCTGTGACATGGCAGGCAAAGTCAAAATCAGAGCATTCAGCATTCAATCAACAGTGAGGCTCCTAAGCCACGCCCAGGCCTGCTCCTGACCACGGAGCCCTGTGTGGCTGCAGCACGCTCAGGTACTGGCCTGCCGTTAGTCAGTGATGGAGAGGATGCTGGGCCGTTGTCCCAAAAGGCAGGAAAAGGAAAGCAGAAACGGCATGGAACAGTAAGAGAGGAGCAAGGCACAGCCGAGGCCTGTCAGAGTGCACGATTCCGCGGAAGAGCGGGGCAGAGCTGGTCTTGGGGACAGCTGGCAGGCTCGCAGGATGGACCCACGTTGCTTCCTGAGCCTGGGAAGCGGGAGGAAGTACAGCAGCCGTGGTCAGAGCTGTGCAACGCCACTGTCCTTCCTGGGTGGAAATCAGAGATGTTGCTTTCCTCTCTATCTGTGGACCAGCAATTATTCCTAAGAAATTACCAGGCACGAGACACTGGACTAGTTCCCGTAGTGTGGACTGCGTCTGTGTCCCCAAAGAGCTTTTAGTTACAGAGGAGAGAGAACACAGACGATCAGGACAGGATTGAAGAATGACCCGGAAACCCCTGTAGTAAACCAAGCTTCCCTGCAAGGTCTCTGGCAAACAGCTGGACCCAGAAGGGAAACACAAGCAGCCCCGTGGAGTCCTGGTAGGTGAACCCACAGTAAACTCATAAAATGTGCTGGAAATGGGAGTCTAAACCACAGTGAGATATCACCTGACATCAGTTAGGACAACTATTATTTAAAAAAAACTCAAAAACTAATAACAACAAATACGGGGCCAGGGATGTAGCTCAGCCACTAAGCACATCTCCAGCAAGTGCAAAGTCCTGAGTTTGATTTCTGATGCCAAACAACAACAACAAACAAACAAAAACAAATACTGGTGAAAATAGAGCTCCCCTATGCTTTTGATGGAACTGTAAATTGTCAGTCCTTATGGAAAGCAACACGGAAGTCCTTAAAAAGCTAAAGTCAGACTACCCAGATGGTCCAGCTTGCCGTATTCAAAGGAAAGGAAACCAGCACGGTGGGCAGCCAGGTTCCTGTACACCCACACTCGACACAGCACTGTTCATGGTGGCCAGACAGGGAATCCACAAATCAGCCTAGATATGCAACAGATGAATGGATACAGAAAATGTCACACACATACACACACAGCACAATGGAGTATTACTCAGTCAAAGAAGAATGAGTTATTACTGTTATTTGCGATAAAATGCTTGCAATCTAGGTACATTACGGGAAGTATCTGAATAAGCCAGACACAGAAAGACAAACCCTGCACATTCTGTCTCCCCTGTAGAAGTTACAAAACCCACTGTGGTTTCTAGGGGTCGGGAAGGGTGTGGGGCAGAAGATGAGCCCACTGGGTCTGAGTTGACCAGTGCACGTTGCGTTCATGTGTTGAAATATTACAGGGGCCCCATTTATACACATAATTCATGTTGATAAAACCAGAATGGCATTAAAGAAGTCAGACAGCCTCCAACTACTACTGCTCCCTATTCTTTCAATGGCTATTAATCACGGGCTACACCTGCCAGGCCCTGGGCTGCATTCCAGGCGAGCTGGAACCTGCAACTACCGAGTGGGAGGAAAGCAGCTCCAGGTTCGCCAGGAGAATCTTCAGCTCTGAGTTGCCACAAAAACCAAAGGCTCCTCAGCTCCCCAAGTCCTGTTCTTCAGAAATTCAGTAGCCAGGACAGAGCAGGGCCCCACATCCCCAAGCGATGACGGGAGGGATAGCAGAGGTCGGGAAGGGGCTTAGACACTTGGCCTCTGCAGAGTGGCCCTAGGGAGACTTGGAAAGGCTCTTCAAGGGCGCCTTTGATGGGACTCTGCGACCTCAGAGAGAGGCACAGGGCACCCCCTGGGGGTGCACAGGGGTAGCGCACGAGGGCTGAGACAGAAGGCGGAGCAGATCTGACCTCTCAGTTGCCACAGAGCTAGAGATTGGCCGTGGGGACTGCTGGAGAATCCTTGGGAGCCCAACCTGGGACCAACTACAAAGTGCTGTTTGCAGGGCCCTTTCAGAATGAAGAAGAGGGGCTCCCCATGCAGCTACCCTTAAGAATATCAACAACAGTGGCGCAGCATTGCAAACAGGTGTGGGAACCTCCCGAACAGGGCCCTGCGTGGCTCTGTGGGTCACACACTCATGAAGCTGGCTTGGATTTCAATGCGCAGAGCTGGGCACCGGAACAGTGTGACCTGGCGTCCCTGCTTGCCTGCAAGGAAGGAATGCGACCCACTTTTAGGGCCGTGTGCTCTAATTCTGCAGCTCTCCAAAGAGAAAGTGGGGTGCTATTCTTCTGAACGGCGCAGAACGACAACGAGTGTTGTCTAAAAATGTGTACGTGCACGTATGCACGCACACACACACACACACAAATACACAAATACACACATCTGCATGCGCATGCGTCCACGCTGCTCACGTGTGCAGGGATCCTTTGAGCCTTGCCTGGGGCCGTCTCTTTTCTCCACAGAGCTGACCTGAGGTGCTACAATATCAAGTTAGAAATCAATTTGCAGCATCCTCTGTCCAGCCGCTGTTCACCAGAGCGGCTGCAGGTCAGGCAGAGTTGGGGGCTTGCAGTGTGGAGGTAAAGGCAGGGTTCATGCAGCCACACGCATTGTGTACCCAGAGCCGCCAGGTCGGAGCTGCCGTGGCCCCGGAGCGCATTTCTCCACAGCAGAGTGTTCGGGTGGCGGGGGCCAGCGCTGCAGGCAGAGGGACAGTGTGGCCTGGACGCAGCGATGCGGAGATCAGAGAGGGAGCCAGGCAGGAATGTGGGCCTGCAGTGACGCCCTGACTCAGAAGGTAGCAATCAGCATTCCAGGCCGGCAGGCGTGGACCTTGCCTTGGGGCCTCTGAGAGCTTGTGTCGGGGAGCCCAGTTTTAAGTACAGTCATGATTGGAGATCCTGAAAAGGTAGGAATTCAGCTGTGACTTCCGAGGGGACATTATTCAGTCTGTACTTCACTGAATACCTCCACGAGGTATGTTAGGTTCTATTACGGCAGAAACAAAATCCTGCTTCCACTGGAAACGCGTTCCCGTTCCCCGGTGGGTGTCCTGTTCCCACAGCTCCCACCCCACCTGCCACGACAGCCACGGTCTACAGGGCGACAGCCCTTACTCGGTAGGGCAGGTCTCTGTCACATGTATTTGTGGAACTGAAAGAGGAGCAAGCTAGGCGGAGTGGTGATGTTCTCCTGTAGTCCCAGCAGCCCTCAGGTGGGAGGGTCACGAGTTCGAGCCCACCCTGGGCACTTTGTAAGATACCATCTCAAAATAAAAGATAGGTTTAAAAGGGCTGAGGATGTAATGGGGGAAAAAGCAACTTTTCCTTATTTTTTTTTACGAAATGCCTTTCGCTTTGACTTACTTGTTTACACCTTTCAGAAAGTTGCTCAGTAAAACCCACTTGAAAAAAGCTGACTTGTGACAAATTTGAATGCAAAATTTGGAAATTGCTAGGAGTACACATAATTGTTCTTCTTAACAATACAATAAAACAGTTTCTAAAATATCATACTAAAACTCTCTTGGTGTATTTTACTACCATAGAACAGCAATAAAAATAGATTTAATATTAATAAGACATCTTAGGCCTAGGGCTTAGGACAAAACAAATATAAACTTGAGAACCAAAGAAGAGCTTACCAACATTGGCCCTAATGTCCACCGATTAAGAATCATTGACTAACAGACTTGATGTGTTGAAAGTGAGGAAGACTTCTGCTGAAACCCTGGAGTGACCTAGATGCACTGGGAAAGGCATCGTTGTTGGGAGGCTGAAGCAGGAGAATCTCAAGTTCCAGCCCAGCCCAGGGAACTTAGCAATTTAAGACCCTGCCTCAAAAAAATAAAATACAAAAAAAAGGGATGAGGGATATAGCTCAGCGTGAAGACCAAGGATTCAATTGCCAATACCACCAGAAAAAACAAAAAGAAGCAAATTCTGACTCTAATTCTGACCAAATAAAGGAAATCATCTTGCATATCTCAATTGCTTTCATATATTTAACACTGCTTATATATTTGTTATAATTCTGCGTATTCTTTGTCTTATTTCAAACCCTAAAATTGTTTTTTAATTTATTATTATTGTTTTTATTATTATTCAGATCTTAACATTGTATCAGAACAGTTATCTCACGCCACTAGATACTGTTCAAAAATACAATTTCTAAAAGCTGCAGTATTTATTCTATAAATTAACATTTGTAACCATTCTTTATTAGTGAGCTTTGGGTTATCTAATGTTTCTATTATTATAATTTATTATTATAAATAATAATGTGAGGAGATGTCTTTATCTTAACATGAATGCATAATCTACTTTTATTTATAGAATACCTGAGCAAAAATGTGAATAAGTCAAGGTCTAAGGCTTAGGGCTTTGTGGCATAAGACGTGTTCATTTTGCTTTATTTATGCCCACATTGAATACAATACTGTCAAACAAAAAACACTCTGCTAATTTGATCAGCAAAAATTAATCTTGTTTTAATTCCATGTCTTTGGCTGCGTGGGTTGTATATTTTTCTACGTGTTCCATTAGCTTCTCTTTTCTAAAAA
This sequence comes from Dolichotis patagonum, assembly GCA_004027295.1. Classification (NCBI taxonomy): domain Eukaryota; kingdom Metazoa; phylum Chordata; class Mammalia; order Rodentia; family Caviidae; genus Dolichotis; species Dolichotis patagonum. The sequence continues at coordinate 27,565 of PVJX010013056.1, read as the reverse complement.
GCTTTAAAAATTTTTTAACAGTGTGTGTAGAGAGTGTCCTTTCCTTACCCAGGGATGGACTCTCCATCAGCTTCCACCTTGCTATGACCAGGTGTGTACAAGTACACAAATGGGAGGTCATGAGTTCAAGTCTTGGGAGTATATATGTAACCACAGAGCTGCTGGATCATGTGAAAATTTTGGCTTGTAATTCATTTAAGGAATTTCCATCCTGTTTTCCGTACAGAGGTGCAGCCCCCGCCAACAGGGTGGAAGGGACTGGATTTTTCTGCTCCTTGGTACAGCGCTTGTGTTCTTTCCGTGGGGGCTGGGCTGGTGAAGTGATGCCTCCTTGTGACTTTGACTTGCATTTCTCAGATGATAATTGATGCTGGGCGTGTTTTCATACATTTTCCAGTTTATAGTTTTCTGTGGAGAATTGTCTACTCAAGTCTATCGCCCATTTTTAAATCAGGTGATTTATTTTTGTTGTTAGTTTGTAGAAATTCCACATATCAACCCCTTATCAAATGTGATTTGCAAATATTTTCTCCTCTCTTTCCACTTGCCTTTTCAATTTTACTCTTTCTTTAATACACAGATTTTAGTTTTGTGCATTTCCATTTGTCTCTTTTGCCTTATTGGTTATTTTTTTTATGTTCACAATTATTGCCAAGCCCAATATTGTTTTCCTTTTTTGTTTGCTTTAGAGGCGTGCTGTAGTTTTGGGGCTTACATTCCAGTCTTGGATCAATTTTGAGTTGACTTTTGAATGTCAAGGGAGGGTCCAATCTCATTGCTGTGTGGGGGTGTCCGGCCTCCCTGAACTTCTGGGCACTTGCTTCTTACACCTGTCTTTATGCTGTTTTGATCACTGTAGCTTTCTACTAAGTTTTGAAATCATGAAGTGTGAAGCCTCCAAACTGGTCCTTTCCCAAGATTATTTTGACTATTTGGGGGTCCTCTGAGATGCCACATGAATTTCAGGATATGTCTTTGTACTTCTGCAAAAAAAAAAAAAATCATTGGGATTTATATAAGGAATTAAATTTTTAGACTTTTTCTGGGTAGTACAGACATCTCAATATTAGTTCTTCACTCCATAAATCTTCCCATCCTTCCACTCCTTCCAATCTTCCCATTTTTTATGAGTTTTTTTTTATACCCTTTGCCTTTGCTAGGCAGACTCAATACTGTTGGTCTCCAATGCTTGTGAACCCTTTATAGGAGACAGGAACTTTTGTTGTAATGTATGAAACATTGTTTCCAGCTAGCTGTCTACATTTTCATTTTCTTCATGCTGTTCTGCTGTAAGTTTGGCACCAAGTTAAAATTTACAGTCACCCCTTGAATATTTCTCCTTTCAGTCTCTCCTTGTGATCATTCAGATTTCTTGCAGGTTTATCGGCAAAAATGCCTAAGAAGCAGAAGATCTCTGCAGATCCAGGTAGAGCCTCTGCCAGCCAGGAGACCTGGTCACACACTGCAGAGAGACTTTGTCACGTTAGGCCCAGGGTCTAGATTAGGGAACCTAGATCAGGAGTTTGTTCCTAGAGGGACACAACAGAGCCTGTGTCTCCAGCAAGATTCTTTTGAGGTCTGCTGACAGGGAAGAGGAACACCAGAAAAAATAACATTAAGGACTTTATTTAAAACTTTGTACAGAGCAATACCGTCAGGCCAACAACTTCTTACAGTGGGTGTGTTCGGAAATGTTCGCTGAAACTACTTACGCATAATATCAAGCATTCACATCGCTAAGTAACTTTGTCTTACCAGTGGCTTCTTTGAGCCAAAAAAAGGAGACTTATTTTTGTTTTTAAGCTTAGCAATGTGCTAAGCTTTTCCTTTCTTCACCCATCAAAAAGAATGAATCCCCTGAGACACCGCAGGCCAAACGCAGACATGCTTTGTTTGGGTCACATGTTCAAAACAGTTACAAGATATGAATACCATCACGATGCTACCCAAGCAAACGGAGATCCTTATCTTCTATCTTGTTGATGTTTCGGAAAGACCTTTATGTACTGTAGTCCTTCGGTTTTGAAACATTGCTCCTCTTTGTTCTCGATTATGTAAGTGCTGTTTTGCTGGCCTTTGCTTCTAGCAGGGCCCTGCTGTGCTTGACTATGTCCCCAGGGCTGTGTCACACACAGTCACGGGATGCGGCCTCCCCGATTTGTTCACCTGAGGCAGCCAGATCTGCAGGGGAAGAGTCACCTGGTCAACGGTAGCTGTGTCAACTGCGGTGACCTTTGCAGGTGGCAGAGCCAGTCAAGACACAGTTGCCCAACGAACTGGATAAGCAGTTCATCCGCCTTCTGTATTTCATTTTTGGAGACAGGAACAGACACGAGTGCCCAGTGTTCCAAAGGAACAGCTCTGAGGAAACAGCCCGTCTACAGTCACCATCCAATTTGGACATGAAGCCAGGGAAGGCTGCGTTCCAAGCTCTATGCAGTGCCTGGTGGACGCTCGTGAGAACGAAGGATGTGGCAGGAGACGGTGCTGGGAAATACGACCCATTTCACTGGAAAGCCTGGAAGACCCTACTCCCAGTCCCACCTACAGTCCCACCGCAGTTATGCTTTTCCTACATCCTGTCCAGGAGCAAGGCTGTGTGTGTGTGTGTTTCAGGGAATTTCACATCTGCAGCTGCAGGTCCACAGCAAAGTTCCTTATTTCTAAACATGGCGGTGGCAGCCACCTCCACTCACAGAGGAAGGGACGGGAGGACGGCAATGCGATCACAAGACAGAGGTCTTGCAGGGCCACCCAGGGCCACCAGGAGGAAGGTGTGAACTGAAATGAAGACCAGTGGCAGCAGGGGGAAGCAGGCCCATGGGGCATGGTGTGACCCAGGACCAGCCGGCTCCTGTACTCACACAACCAGTGGCCCTGCACAGACACTGGAGGCCGGCAGAGCACAGAGCAAGAACTCGACACGTTTCAGTCCTCCTTCCCTTGCCGTGGAAACCGCGGCTGGCGTAGGAGACAGGCAGGGAGTGGGAGAGGCTTGGCTTCTGGGCCACTGGCCAGCCTGGGCATAGGATTCTTAGGGCAAGACGCTGTCTTGGGCTCCTCAAGGCTCCTTGGCATTCAGTGTTTGTCAGTCACCAGCAGAAACCTAACCCAACAGTGTCAAAGCTTTCTCAGCTCCGGGGCAGAGGGGCTTTAGTAACTTCTCAGCACCCAAGGACTCTCGGGAATCTTTTCTCTAGGCCAATCAGGCCACGGAGCCTGCGTCTATGAGGAAGTGATTTAAAAACATCCCAAACCCAACCTAAGAAAAAAGATGTCCCCAGTGCTGGCCCAAATCCCATGCACAATTGAGGTCTTCCCTGTCTGTGTCATCTTCCCAGTCTTTTTGAGAAGGGGCACCCCCATGGGACCCTTGTGCCCCGCGTGAGGATGAGCTGATCGGACGGGACATTCTCTCCATGGGAGATACCGAACAGGAGGGCGGCATCCAGTTAGCAAACGAGACCGACTTGCACCAGTGTGACCAGGGAACTCTCTCAGGGCCCACCCAGGCGTTCCCAATCACCCTGTCCCCTGGGTTAGAACACAGTAGCGACAACCATCTCTGCAGAAACGGGCTCCAATCTGCCAGTCACCATGCCTGTTCCTAAGTGACTCCAGAATCTTTTCCTCCTTACAGAGCCATTGCGGTGGTTTCTTTGGCTTTACAGGCATGACGTGAATTCTGTTTTGGAAAATCTCCCAGTCCTCATGTACATTGTGTGTGAAGGACCTGCTTGCAGGGCAGCAGAGGCTGCTGTTCAGTGAGCATCTATCTGCCATGCCCTGCACACAGGCAGATGGACGCTTCCTGCTCAGAATCACCTCTTTAGGCAGATGCTACCATCTCCGTGTTTGCTAAAATCAAAGCTGAGATTCTGAGCGAGAAAAAGGAAAGTTGGTGGGGTCGCCGGTGGGTTGAATCCATAGACTCCATTCTTTTCTCCAGTGAGGAGGATTCCAGGGGAGTAAGGATGTGTTACATCTCCAACCAACTGCACACAGAAACTTGACGCCTTCCACAGGAAGTACGTGTAATACAACCTCACTTGAAACAAGCTTCAACAAAAACGTGGGCTTGTTGGGAGGGATGTGGTCACTCCAGCCCGTGAGAAAGGTGGACCCCAATGCCTTAGCAACAGGAGTCCTTATGATTTCTTTCCAGGGCTCCACCTGGGACCCAGTGGTCACTTACATCTTGGCCTCTTGAGTTCTCAAGGGAGAGTGTCATTAATTCTGATAGCCAATGGCTTGCCTCCTCCTGAGTCAGGTGTTTACCTCTAGTCCAATCAGCAAGGACCAAGAGTCCTGAAGTAGGACTGGGGATTTAGCTCAGTGGCATAAGTGCCTGCCTGGCAAGCATGATGTTATGAGTTCAATCCCTGGCTAAAATAAAATAAAATAAAATAAAATAAAGGTCCCAAGGTAAAAACTAGGCCCCTGGTGATTAGAACAGTTCTCTGAAAAAAGCCACCTATCCATTCTTGGGTGTCTATTGCCCTTGGCCTAACTCGATAAATGCTGACTGTTTGGTATTTTTTTTTATTAGTCTCCACCAAGCACTTTGAGAATGTTGGCTGAATCAACCTTCCTTTTTTTTTCCTTCCCTTTTTTTCCTAGGCAGAGGTTCACAAGGCCGTATGTGGTCAAGAAAAACATGTGACACTTCTATATGCCAGTTGTCCCTTTGTTTACAGCCACTGGTGTGAATCGAGACAGCAGCACTATTTATCCTCAAATGCCTGCTTCCAAGGGGAGAGGAAGTGGGGGGAGCATCTGTGGGGAGGGCTATTGTGTTTGCTGCTGGACGGCTCCCAAGGCCAGTTAGTAAATGGACGGGCAGCAACAAGCAGGAGCTTTGTTTCCCCCCATAGGAAGTTATTTTCTCTGTTTCACAAATTTGTTGAATTCTTTTTGTTCCTGAGGTCAATAACCTAGATACCCAGGAGACTTCCCCCTTTAGAGTGCCCTAATTTTGCATTTCACACAACTCCAGAACTGACCAAAAGCTGATTTGCTGAGACGTGCGTTGCTCGCTGGGTTATACTGCCATCTGGAGGGTACTTCTGGAACCCCAACGTGCTTTAGCTAACACGGTTTGCTACGGAGCCGATTTTCAGAAAAGACAGTAAGCAAGACTTGACTCCACCTACTGTTACTAGGGATTGTCCTTAGACCTGGGATTTGAGTTCAAACCACAAGTGTGAAAAAGTTCTGAGTCCATTTCACAGCGTTTTACGTTGACTAATTGACATAGCTTGTGTCTATCACAAGCACTTGATAAGCACTGGATAAACGGCTGCTAGTGTTACACACCTGAAACCCGCCTTCCCGGATTATGGAGGCTTCTTTGGGGACAGGAAGAGAAAAAGTGAGGGCAGAGATCAGCGGCTCAGTGAGCCTAATGTGGGCATCTACTACGTAGGATGCTTAGTGCTCTGATGGTTTCGGGGAAGGGCTGACATCGCCAGACAGAGCTCTGATTGCCAAAATGGGGATGGAGAACATTCTTATTTGCTGATCACTCTGAGGTCAGGGAGTTATAAAAATATAGAACACCCATGCTCAGGATTCTAGCGATGTACCTCATCCTCAGAGACTTCACCTGCTACAGTGAAACTCTTCCCTGGTAGACCAAGCACTGACTTCCTAACTGTCTCTGTGAGAATGGAGCTCCTTCGTGGTGGGAAACTGTTACCTTTTTATAACTTCTGGCATCTGTAGAATAACCTTTTAAAAAATTAAACTTTACACTCTTAGATAACTATAGGGTCACATGAAATTGTAAGAAATAATGGAGAAATTCCATGTAGTCTTTACCCAATTTTCTCCAATGGAAACAGTTGCAAGACCATGGTAATCAACATTGATGTAATCCACCACTCTTCCTCAGATTGCCCCCATTTCACCTGTACTTATTTTTGTGTGTTCTGTTGATAAATCTGATTTGTAGGCCCATGTATCCAGTGCCACGTCAAGGCACCTCGGAGCCCTCCACCCCAGCATGCCACATACTGGTGGCCTCAGGTAACCGTGCCAACCTCTCTTGCACCCCCCAACCCCAACTCCAGTGACCTCAATAGTGAGCGTCTTCCCCTCAACTCATTAGACCGTCAGTTGTATCAGTGGTCTGTTCCTCTTTACTGCTGAGTAGCATTTGATGATACAGATGTACCACTGTTTGGTTAACTGCCCACCACCAGAAGGACATCTGCCGGAAGTTTGTTTCTTGTGTTTAGCTACTAGGAATAAAGCTGCTATGAACATTTATAGACAGATTTTTAGGTGAACATAAAATTTCTTACTCCTATAGAATAGGATGACATACTTGCTCCCCCAGCAGCCGTTACTGTTTTACAGCCCACGTGCCATGTATGAAGGACCAGTTTCTCTGCCTCCTTGCCAGCACCAGATGTTCTAGTACGTGTGTGTGTGCAGGAATATTCATTTTGCCACACACTCCTGCATTTCCCTCATGGCCAATGATGTTGAACATCTTTTCGTGTGCTTATTTACTCTCTGCCTCACTGTTATCTATGTCACATATCTTCACATCTTTGCCTGTTTTGTAATGGAATTGCTTGGCTTTCACTGTTGAGTTTCAAGAGTTCTTCACTATGTTAGATATAAAGGCTTGGGATTTCTTTTTAGTGTAAAAACATCACCATTGGGTTATGAACAACCTAATATATGTAGTAGTAAAATACGTGCCAAGAGTAGCACAAAGAATGGGAGGTGGCAGTGAGCCCTCTGTTGTATGGGCCTTACACTATACCTGAACAAATTGAGTGTGACTCCAGGCTCAGCTGGGATATGGTAGAGAGGTGAGCATTTAGGAAATACACAGAGCAATCATTCAGAGAGTGATATAACTAAGTTAACCGAGGATATAAAATGATACCAAAAATTGGAAAGAAAAGGGAGGATTAAAGAACAGCAGAAACACACAGGAAACAAATAAAAGATTTAAACCCAGCCATATCACCTATTACTGTAAATATCAGTGAACTAAGTACTTCAGTTTAAAAAGTTTTAAGAATGAGACCTAACTATGAACTGTTTCAAGTATAAAACTATAGACAAACTGCAAATAAAAGAATGGAAAATATGTATTATGTAAGCACTAATCACAAGAGAGTTGATGTGGCCATATTAATATCAGGCAATTAAAGTTCAAAGTGGAAGTGCTACCAGAGGTAAAAAATGATCCTTTATTACAATAGTATAATTAATCAAAATGACATATCAGTCCTAAATGTGAGGGGAACTTACTCAAAAAACTTCAAGGTTTAGATAGAAAAAGCTGACAAGATTACATGGACACAGAGTCACAATTACATTTTTAGGTTTTAACACTCAACTCTCAGTAATTCAGAAAAAAAAGCAGATAAAGCAGTGAGACTGCAGAAGATATGAACATTATCAAAAATTCACTTTAGTAAGGGAAATACTCTAAAGATGCTAGATGCATGCTATTTTGAAGTATACATAGAAGACCCATCAAGAAAGGCCATGTATTGGGCTAGTAAAAAGTAAAAATTTAAAAGCAATGAAATCACACAGAAAATTTTATAGGTACAATGGCATTATGTTAATAAAAAAAGATACCTGGAAAAATCCCCAAACATTTTGAAGTGAAGCCACACACTACTAATTAACCCCTGGACAAAGAAGAAATCATGATGGATCATGGTGGATATTAGAAAATACTTACAACTGAACAACAATGAAAATACAACATAGCAAAATGACTGGGAGGCAGCTAAAACAATAGCTAAGTGAAACCTGCAGCTTTAATGATTTATGTTAGAGTGCAAACATTTCTATCTAAAAGTGAGCCTAGAAATAAAGTGTATTTCAAAGAGAAAAGTCAGCACCTCCCCAGAATCCGCCATGCTGGGACTGGGAGGGTCCACAAGAAGCCAAACAGCCAGCCCCTGTGGTCAGCCATGCAAGCCACACGGCGTCCAGGAAGAGAAAAGTCAGCGCCTCCCGTGAGCCTACGAGTGTGCAGGCTGAGAATCAACCCCCACCCCCAAGCAACCTGCTGGCCCCAGGACAGGCTGAGTTGATAGCAACTAAAGTACATAAAGTAGCTAAATGCTTGTATTGTTTGGTTGATTTTGCAGGCCTGGGGGCAGTGGTCTGAGCGTCTCTTGGGAGGATGACAGTATGCAATACAGCAGATACAGGGGATTTTCTTCTATCTTGTCTTTGAAATCCAATATTGTTCTCACTATTTTGCTTTGTTCTGATTGTTTTGCTTTATTTAATATTCTGTTTTGGGTTTCATTTTGCTATACCTGATATGATGGACAACTATTGCAAAGATAACGAGATATACTATGGTAGCTATTGTTTTTCTAGTATGCTGCTTCAAAGTTCTATACCAAGTTTGCTGTTTTGTTTTGATTGGCTTTGTTATGTTGGATTTTACTAACTTTAAAATAAAAAAACGTATTTCAATATTGAATCTCATTTTATAGTAAATGTGTTCAGAATGTCTCTGTAAATTGAAGTTTATAAACCAACCAACCAAAAACCTCTATGAAATAAACAAAAAGCACCAATTAAATAAATATGACCACTTTAAAGTAGTAACACGTAACTTCCAGGGGAAAAGATTTTCATGTGGAAAACAATATTATCCTTGAAACAAACCCAGTGTAACATGGAGACTTCATCCCTTTACTTTTCAAATATGACAACTGAAGTCCAGCCAGAGCAAATGACTTCCCCAATGTCACAGAGAGACTAAGAGTCAGAGCTGGGACAGTTCCAGTTTCCTGACTGTGACACATGGTGATTCTGCAGCGCAGACCCAGCCTGCCCTGTGTGCTCTGGACCAGCGAGAGGGCCTCTCCCACCGGGGCCGCCTGCTCCTGGGCCACATGCTGGCTTTGCTGGGGTGGCTGTGGGTGAGGGTGGGCACAGAAGAGGGTGTTTCATGGAGAGCCTGCCTTGGGGTGAAACATGATAGTCAACTGCATGAGTCAGAGATGGACGGCATGGACTTGGGTGCCACTGTGTCCGGTGATTTGTGCTTGAAGCTCCTGCCACAATGGACATTGCATTTCTGCAAGCAGGTGGAGTTCCTTATTTCAAGGCAGATGGTATAGTGCGGTATTGTGGACTGATCAGGCCTGCAGCCTCCCAAATGTGTGAACATCAAAGGCTTAAATAAAAGAGACAAGTGATATGATTTTAGGGCTCCAGCAGGACCCAAACCCTCTAGTAGAATTTGAGATTCTCCAAGGGCTGAGACAAAGAATTCACTGAGTGGCCCAAATTTATTTGATTTTCAAACAAGGGAAGAGGGTAGAGAGGAAAACGAAGGAACTGAGCAGACCTTGGGAATCAGCTCAAGGACTTCTCCAAGTAGTAAATTATGTTAATTTAGCAGAATTATCATATCTGCAGGCAGACCCTCACCCTAGGGGTGAGATGTCTGCAGCTGCAGTCTCTGGTTAATTGGGGTTAGAGCCAGGTATCCTCAGCTTATCTTGCCTTTTGAGGCATCTCTGGCCTCACAGGCCGCTACAGGCCTCAACCAGGACCAGTGATTCACAGAGGCTCCTGTACTAGGAATCTGCTGCCCATCTCCAGACAAAGGGTCTAGGCCTGGGACAGACTCCCAAGTAAACACAGAAAGCCAATTGATTCAAGTCCCTCTCAGAGCTGCTTCATAATGGTCTCCACCAGGCCAGCAGTGGGGAAGCTGGGCACAGAGCCCTCTCCGGTGTGCACGAGTCAGGTTGTCCCGGCAGCTGTGTTCAGGCTTCACTGCGGTGTTGGCGCTCTGTACTAAGTGGGTTTGCAGCTGCAGTTTGAGCACTCATCTAAAAGGTTTGCCATCACCAGACAGGGTTTTCCCATTGCTTATCTCCAGGAATGCTAAATATACCGGGTGACTCTACTTTGCAAAAAGGTTAATAATGTTCAAAACACACGGCTTTCTAGCACCCAGCAAGCGCACTCTTGAAAGAGGAAGTGATGAGAAACTTGAGGGTCTCATTTCACCCCCATCCCGAAGCCTTTGTTCCTACAATATCAGTGTAAACTGTTCTTCTTTAACTTCCTGCTTTATTCTTGGAGGGGTACGGGATTTCAGAGGAGACTGAGGGAATATGAGGGGATAAAGCCAACACAGGGCATGTCCTCTTTTAAACTGAAGGTCCTGACTGCAAAACCGCTGGCCTGAGGACAGCCTGTGTACTCCGCTTCCATAGGAAGTGCCTTGTTCTCACCCCAGCCCCATGATAGGGCAGTCATAGAGTGGTGTCACTTACCTGAAGCCATCCAGTATACACAAATGCCAGGATTTGAACTCAAATCTACATTTTATACTAAAGTACTTGGATCCTGTCTGAATTCTGTTCTGATAACACTGCCTAAGCACTTAACACATTTGATTTTTTAAAGTTTTTTATTCCTATGTTGGTGATATAGAATTCACTCATCTTGAGAAGCCAGGCTGGGTCTGGGAGTACAAGAAGCCAATTTGCCCTTCCTGTAAGCCATGCAAACAACGTGGGTGGGGCCCAGAAGAGAAAAGCCAGTTCACTCTTCCTGTGAGCTGACCAGTGCACAGACTGAAAATCAAGCTCCCCCACAAGCAACCAGCTGGTTAGGACAGGCCGAGTTGATAGCAACTGCGGTACAAAAACAACTACATGCTTGTATTGTTTGATTGACTTTGCAGGACTAAGGCTGGTAGTCCCAGCATCTATTAGGAGGATAACGGTATGCAATATGGCAGATATGGGGGATTTCCTTGTCTTGTTTTTGAAATCCAGTACTGTTGTTTTTTGTTTCCATTTGTTATTTTATTCAATGTTGTTTTGATTGATTTTACTATGTCTGATGGTACTGCCGATTGGGAAGATAACCAGAGAGACTACGACAGCCTGTTTTTTTGTTCTGACTGGCTTTGTTCTGTTTGAATTCATTCATCTCGGGGAACTAGTGCGAATGTACACTGAGCGCTCTTACCCTCCCCCTTGCTGATCGCCCTTCGTCTACCGCTACTGCCTACTCTGACAGGTTTGGCTCAGTCTGCTCTCAGTGAGATGAAACGCAGAGCAAATCCTGTATCCCAAGGGGTAGAAACAGCTATTCTCTACAAACACTGCACCCGAGTTTTTGCTTAGGAAGTCTTTCTTCTTTCTGTGTATCTTTTATTCAGGAGGTAACAAAATGGGTAGTGTCCCACGTGTGTGCAGTCGGTGATGTGTAGACCCCCCAGATTCAGGTCTAAAACACACCTACCGACCAGGAGTCTCTTTGCAGCCTGTGCATTTAGCCTGTCCCACTGCAGCACTAGTGCGACTCTGGTGACCCTTACCGTTCTCAGTTCACGGACTTACACTGGCAAACAGGAAGCATGTGCCTTCCTACCTGGCTTTCCTGCTCGACACGTCGTCTGTGAGACTCAGCCCTGTATGCAGGTCTCTCCTGTGTGTCACTGTGTCACACACCGCTCTTTTTCAGTCTCCTACACTCAGCTCCATGGCGTTTCACTGCATAGAGAAAGGGGCTCTGGGCAATGTGCAGCCTGCCCCAGCCTCCTCTGGACAAGACGACTCAACGGTCCATTCAGAACCATCAGAGCCGAGGCCACCTGACCATGTCCCACTTCCTCTCCAGTTCACACCCATCACCATGTGTCCCACACCCCATGGGACGCCTCACTCGGATACGGCAGCATCTGGCAGTGGGGCCCCTGGAAGTCACTAAAGCCATGAGGCTAGAGCTAAGGATGACTCGTGTGTCCTTATTAAAGACATGAAGAATGGTCTCTGAGGGCACAGAAAGTGGCCTTCACAGATGCTCAAGAGCCCTTGACCCTGGACTTCCGGCCTCTACACCCGAGAAATGCCTGTGTTTAAATTGTTCGTCAATAGCAACACCGAGATGCCATCTTATGCTTTTAAAAGTAACAGTACATGCTCCCAAAAACGTTTATGGGAAAAATGAAATACACTAAAGCGTATGAAGCGGGTGAGCAGACAAAACTGGCTCATCTGCGGAGTGCAGGGGTTTCGGCCCCATGGACACTCGTCAGCCGGGACCCTCACCTCGCTGAATTCAGAAGGGCCTGGCGCCATCGGCTCACTTCCTTATGACTTCCTGTCCCGTCACTGCTACAAGAGGCTTGAGGGTTGTTTCCACCTTTCCTCTCCACACAGATCCAGGGTCCCAAGAAACCTCCCACCAGCTCCTCAGGGCGTGGCCTACCCCGCTGCATCTTGGATTTCTCCACCAGGTGGTCCTCTGGAAGCCCTGGACCCGTTTCTCACAAAGGGCTCACAAGTGGTCTCCAAGATAAGGCAAGGGGCAGAAACCTCTTCCCAGTACAGCAGATGTGACTGGCAGGAAAGCAGACCTCGGGCAGAAGGCAGCCAGTCATAGCTGCTGTGTGCTGAGTGGCCACGGTATTTCTACCAGGAGAAAGCGCCTTTTGCTGATTTCAGTGTTTGCAGTTCTGTTCCACCAATCCTGCATTCTCAGCTGCATTCCAATGGTAACATTCACCCAAGTGAAAGAGGCTTTGTTTTGGGGGAAGCACCATCATCTGGCTTAAAATTTAGTGCAAGAAAAATGTAAACAACCCCTCCGAATTAAAGGGGACAGCTGAGACTTGAAATGGACTTGCTGTAACTTAGGAGCTGAGTGCTCTAATCCTGGCCATCCGTGGCCCGCAGAGCAGCAGCTGTCAGCACCCCCGAAACGCAGGCTTGGCCCACCCCAGCTAACATGCCAGCCACGCAGACACGGACGGGACAGCAGAGAAAACTGTCTCTGGGGAGTGGTGCACGTGAGGACTGCAGTGTGCCACGAGCTGTGGACACTGTCCAGAGGTGGGGTACAGTAAGGCACTTAGGGTCCCTGGTGCATTTAGTTACCAGTTTTACAGAGAAGGTAAGGCACTATGTAAAACATTGTTTTAGAAACTACAGCATGAGTAACAAATATGAATTCAGCAACTGCATTTGACTTGAAAATTTAATACACAGTAGCAATCCGAGTAACAGGCCAAACAGAAAGGTGATGGCGTTTTGACAGTACTCTTGGCATATACAGAACAAAAAGTTAATTCCTCTTTTTTCCAGAGGAGGAGGGAGGGAGGGTGGAAGGCAGGTAGCAGACGCCCCCAGCAATCTTTACACACGAACTCTGGGTAGCAGGCTCCTTTCTTCCCATAGACTGTCTTTAATGATTGAATCAGAAAATTCAAACAAACAAAGAAAGGAACTTCCTATCTAGTAGCCAGGAGAGCTGTTAGATGGTGGGCTTTACTTATAATGGTTGAAGCTGGGGGCACGGTGACCCAGCGGCCAGCCACGCTAACTGCAGAAGCAGCACCGTAGATGAGGGGCCGGTGGCCCGAGAGCGCCCGTGGAGAGCTGCAGTGGATTCCGGCGGGTCGATGTATGCGACAGAGACACAAAGAAAGTTAACAAGATACATTTCTAAAGTAAAGTGGTAAGTTCCAGTGAATCAGGTCCCAGGTAGTCTTTAAAGGAACAAACATTTACAGTAAACATTTTAAACTCTGGAATGCAGGTATTGTACAATTACTGGTACATTACATTTACAAAACTGCTTGCACAGTTATCCAGAGTAAGAATTAAAAAATGTATAAGTTCACAATGACTTTAGATATATTAAAATACATTGTTAATCATAAAAATACTTTACTATGTACATGTACACTGTATAAACTCTAGGTCACCTACTGAGGGACGCCTGCAGCGCTCCCGCTGGCCTCCCGGCCTGGCAACGCGGCAGGCTGCCTTTGGTCTCCACCTCGGCACGGCCGTCGGTCCTGCAGCTGCTCTGCAGTGGCTAATCACTCCTCTCTGCAGAACCTCTCTGCGCACCTCTAACTGGAAGAGTCAGTCTTACTTCCGCTGTACCTCACTTTCCTAAATGCTGATCCTGATCCTAGTAACTCTGGGCATTCACATAATTCATTTGCAATTTGGTTACACTTCAAAATAAGGCTGTAGTTCATTTCGTCAGTTATTACACTGTCTTGCTTGTAGTCAGGATGGTTTGCAATAAATTCTCTCATCCACCTGGCAACTGTCATTAGTTCCCCTGAAAAAACAAACGTTTTTAAGTCGATGTAGAAACACATTTTAAAAAACTGAATGGCTACTCAGTGGTCACCCTAAACATCCGCCTATCAAGAAAGCAGCCACGCGGCAGGCTCCAGGGCCATCTGCCTCCTAGGGCGCAGAGAATCCCTCCCTCGGAAAAGCAAGGCCACAGCGCGTCCCTTCCTATGGTGGGTTACCCACCTATGTCACCCCTTCGGGTGACACAGCTACCTTTCTAGGGACAGGAGCCAGTGACTGTGTACAAGTGAATGTGTCTTGTCACAGGGCCAGAGGGCTAAGGCAATGCTGTCGTGGGACTGCCTCTGAGGACCCCGAACCACCAGTCCCTGCTCACAGCAGTGGTGAGAACAGAGAATCAAGGGGAAACCAGCAGATGGACCACTTGAGGGGTGACATGGGCTTCAAGAGCTGGTCCTTTATGACTGCGCAAGTGAAATGCAAGTGTCTTTACTGCCATGACTGCTACTTTCACTAGTACCTGGTGTCCCCAGTGCCCAGCACTGTGGCAAGCACTGTAAACGTGACCTCCTCAAAGCCCAAAAGCAAAGGCACCCGCAGGTCGCCTATCACAGGCTGCAGGGCGGGCCCTGCCAGCTGCAGGCTGGCTCAACCGTCAAGAGGCAGCGCCCGGCAGCCTGGCCCAGTAGGGCATGCGAGGAGCACAGAGCGGGATGCAGACAGCAGCTGGCCACCGGTCACCGGCCACCGGCCCACACCACCTCGGATGCCACGACCTGACGACGCGTCACTCTTGCGTGAGTAAAAAGAGTCGTTCTGCTAATTCATTCACACTGTGACCCTCAGAACCTGCAAGCCCTCTCCAAACTGCAGAGCTATCAAAATGTGGGATAATGTGCCAGGGCCAAAGCAGCTGTACTGTAAAGGGGGCTTGAAGGAACTGAGCCCTTAGGGTCTGTGCTTCTGCTAAAGGAAAGGGGAGGCCACTGTACCAGACGCTCGCTTCTTAATCAGCTTCAGGTAGTTCATAATACTGCATCTGGTGTCCACATCCACCTCCATGTTTTCCAGGTAACAATTCAGGATCGGGATGAGTCCGGGAAAAACGCCCTCCTGCAGGAAGTGAGCGGAGGGTAGGTGAGGCTGCGGGGAGCCTGGGGGGCCAGGGCGGGCAGGCCTACCTTCCCGTTGATGATGGTGTCGATGCTCATGAGCGCGTACTCCTCCGGGGCCAGCTCTGAGTTGATGCTGCCGCTGCCAGGCACCCTGCCACACCCATCCACCATGGCATTGCCACCTGCAAGGAGGGCACAGAACCTACAGGAGCTGCTGGCAGCACAGAGGGACCCTAGAGACCCAGGAGAATGCAATACCTTTGTTAATATCCTTCCTGAAATAGAACATTTCCTGCAGGACAGCATCTCGTTTCTGGGCCACTTTCATGTTTTCATCAACCTGAGGGAGAAAGAAGCACGACGACGTCAGGACGAGCTGATGGGAGGCTGAGGCACAGTCTCCTTCCCCTCTGGTCCCTTCGGCTGGACGCCAGGACCACGCAGGGCTGCCTCTGAGCATGGACTGGTGAGTGCGTGCATGTAATGGACAGGCCAGCAGAATGCACCTTAGAGAGCACACTTGGGCCAGGTCTCCTTTCCCAGCAGCCCTGTCCCAATCCTCACCTGGGGTCCCTGGTGCTGGGAGGGCAGGTGACCACCTTCCACCCTCTAGAGGTGGCAGGGAAACAGAGGCAGGGTAGGGCAGGGCTGGAGCCCTCTGGCCACGGCACCCGGGCGAGACAGGCCTGAGGCTGTCAGACCCGAGTCCCCAGGGCTTGGTGATCTCCTGGGGGTCCTGGCCAGGTCAACTCTCCTTTTCATTGGTCAATTCTCCACTGACTCCTTGAGTCCCTTGAAGCAGATCTTTTAAGGTATGTGGTCACCCGCAGAGCCTCAGTGGATGAGAGGAAGTCAGGGAAAGGCCAGGGGGAAAGGGAGGGGTGTACAGGCCTCCTCACACCCACTGTGGTGAGTCCTCCTGGGCCCGTTGTCCTCTCGGACATCTGGAGCTTCAGAAGAATCCAGACACTTGTCATAATACATCCCAATAATAGTCAAAAGTCAGTTTACCAGGGCTGTGGGTACCTAAGGACCAAACTCAGGACCTCATGCTTGCCAAGCAGGCGCTTGTGCTGCTGAGCTAAACCCCCAGCCCCTAAGGTTTTACTTCCAATGAAATCTGAGATTTTCTTAGTCTTGACAGAAGTTCACGAAGACTACTGGCTTTAATTTCTCCTTTCCAGTCTTTCTGAAAAGCGTGTCTGAGTGGGCGTGGGAGCACACCCGTGAGGCAGCACTCAGGACAACGCCAGCTTTGAGGCCGGGCCGGACTGTGTGAAACACTGGCTCATGACGCCAGTGAACACAAACCAAATCAAAGCACAGGTGGACATCATTCTGCTGGATTTTGGTGGGAAGTCTACTTTTTTTTCTTTTTTTTTTTTTGTCTTTTTGAGACAGGATCTTGCTATGCATTTCAGACTGGCCTTGAGCTCACTTTGTAGCCCAGGGAGGTGTTGAACTTGGAAGGATCCTCTTTGCTCAGCCTCCCGAGTGCTGGGGTTACAGGTGTGCACTACCATGCCTGGCTGTGACATCTATTTCTGAGAGGTGGCCACGTCCCTGGCTGAGGCGGACCCTCCTGGGCTGTGCCACAGGAAGGGCATGAGAACAGTGAGGCGCCCTGCTGAGGGCGCTCTCCCCACCTCCCAGGCGGGCTTGCTCCAGCTGCCTGACTCCCCCTGTGCAGACACCGACTGTAGAAACAAGGCTGAAAATGAAAACAAGGCAAACGGGAAAGCGTTCTGTCCTCCTGGGCAATGGGCTCCCCGTACAAGCGGGGACCTGCACACCTACCTTCGAGAGCGGGATGAGGAAATCCAACTTGTAGGAGAGGATCACTCTGGTGAGCAGCACCACAAACACCACGTAGGCGGAGTTCTCGAAGTCGGTCAGCTGCACCTGCGGAAGCACAAGCCCAGGGCCTCAGGGCACGGCCACAGCCTCGCGCTCTCCCCCGGTCCCAATGGAGGCCTTGTCCCCTGCCACTTCCTCCCTCATGCTATGGGCTGAAGCCCCGCCCACATTTCTGTTCAGGACAGAAACGCTGGGCTTCTAATGCCTCACGATAAACTCGCCTTCTGACACAAGCACCAGAAGGCGCTGCCAGCCCAGGGCTGGGCCGAGCCTCACCTCCATGGGGCGGAATTCCACTCTCCAGCCGATGTCAGAGTTTGGCGGTGGGGGCTTAAATCTCATGGTCTGCCAATTTGTGGACTGAATATTCTACAATACAAAAGCAGAGGATGAAAGCAACTCCTCCCACGTTTGGGACACTATTACACCGACAGTGTCAAATCAGAGAAGACTGCCATGGTGTAGGGTTTTCTGAGTGATGCAGGAAAATGAAACAGCAAGTGTCCAGTTAGAGGTGAGTGGAGGCTACAGCACCGAAACCACCAACCGGGTTATTTCTATGCCTAGCCTTGGATTTTCCATCACTCAGCAAAGGAGAAAACACTAAACACGGAAACGGAGAACTGAAAACTAGTAAGGGGAACTTTAAACCACTTTTTACTTTTTCTTGGTTCTTTACCACACTACGCAAAGAAAGACACGAGAGACTTCCACTGCCCCAGGTCCTCACGGCACGCGGTGGGACTACATGAAAGAAGGCGCTACCTCGAAATGGTCGGACTCGTTGGCGTCATCCAGGTCGATCTTCTCCTTGAACAAGGTCAGGGGGTCTCTGATGAAGAGGTGAGCCACGTGCTGCGCCAGGAGGTGATCAATGCCTGCAAAGACAGAGCGCATGGGCCCCTGCGTGGCCCTCCATGCCACTCGCAAGCCCGGCTGAAGCAAGGGCATCTGGGAGCACAGGAATCTGGACCGCAGTGCTTGGCTCGCCCAGGACTTTATCCTCTGGACACCGGGAGAGTCAAGCGTCTCACTCACCACTTACACAATGCCTGCTGGGCACTGGGGTGGACCTAGACACAGAGCTCCAAAGCAAGTTCCTTTTGCTAAAAGTCAAGAAGATCTCACAAGTATTTTGAGCTTGAACTTTAGGAACAAGCAGCCTCATAAGAAAAGTTAAAGACTTCACACTAAAAACAGAAACCAGACCAGGAGTCAGAAAAAGGTGAAGAGTGCTTTCAAGGAAAGGTGCAGAGCCAGACCCAGACACGCCAAGGGGCTGCTCACCGTTCTGCACCAGCTGCTCATAGATCCCTTTATCTATGGTCAGGTCGATGTCGTTGTATTTCTCACCACACTTAGACAGGTAGCTGTCTATTGAGTCGTATCGGGACTTACTGATCCGGTACTTATTGTGCTTCAGTGGCTGAAACAGAGAAGGCACGAGCAAATGAACACCACGTGACACGACCTGGGAGCTAAGACCCCAGCTAACACATAGCAATGTTTTCTAAGAACACAGCCTAGGCAGCATATAATGACACAAAAGGCCAGAGTGGAAGACAGGCATGGTGGCTACTCCTGTAATCTTAGCATTTGGGGAAGCTGAGGCAGGGGGATTACAAGGTTGAGCTCAGCTCAGACTAAGATTCTGTCTCAAAATGAAAAAAATCAAATAAAAGGGGTGGGGATATAGTTCAGTCAAAGTATAGATATAGGACAGGCTGAGCTGAAAACATCAGCATTTTTGTGGGCAGCTCCTTTAAAAACATCCATGCCCAGCCCCAGCTACAAAGATCCTCAGGAGCCTGGGAGGGGGTGGGCCAGGCTGTGGAGCCGAAATTTCCTGTGGGTAAGTGTGCACTGCTGCGCTGTCAGGAGGATGGCAGCGCCTGAGCTGAGCCACCCTCTGTCCAAGCCCTCCTCCCCGGGCAGGCATCACGGAGTGCTGGTGGAGGCCAGGGCCTTCCAGGGGACTTTAACCAGAAACCCGAGCCACTGCTGTTTTATTTTATTTAAGTTAATTTTTTTTCCCTTTCAGAGACAGGGTCTTGCTATGCAATTCAGGCTGGACTTGAGCTTACTTTGCAGCCCAGACTGGTGTCAACTCGAAACGATCCTCCTGCCTCAGCCTTTTGAGTGCTGGGATTACAGGCATGCGCCACCAGGCCCGGCTTGAGCTACTGTTTTAAAAGAAGCTAAAACAAACACAGATTTCAACAAGTGATGAAAACTATTCCCCACCCCAACCAAATCACTTTCCCCACATAAATCCACCCACAACGCAGATGGCCCCGTCCTGTGTTCTTCTGTCCACCTGGGACGGAGCAGCTGGAGGGGAGCAGGGGTGCAGGGTGCTGAGGCTGCCAACAGTACTAACAGCCCCGCCAACCAGCCCCACAGTTACAAGGCCAAGGACCATCGGTGCAGGGAACTGCCCCACCTCCAGTCCTCTCTCCTCCCGAGTCCTGTCGTCCACGGACGCGGAGATCACTCCCCAGCGACAATCGATGTCGGAGACGTAGCCTCGGTAAAAAGGAGATGCAGCACTCAACGCCATCTACAAACAAAGACAAGTCAGCGCCCAGGGGGCCGCAGGGCCGAGTCTGAGAAGAGCCAAGGAGCACTGGTCCCCTACTGCGCAGACACGGCGGGTGCCCGGGCTGCTCTTCAAAAGGAAACGACTAGAATGCCCCAGAACCGCGACTTTAACCGTTCAGCCTGTTTTCTCTAGTGTTCACTTGACCCCTGTCTAACACACACGTGTCTCACTAGCAACAAGTAAGGGTTCACGGCTTGTACTTCCAGTTTGTTAGTTCTCAAGTGGCATGGGATCTACTTGTTACTTCCTTTTTGTTGTTTCTGCTTTATGATGGGGTCTCCCTAGGTAGCTCAGGCTGGCCTTGAACTCGTGGCAATCCTCCTGCCTCAGCCTCCCGAGTGCTGCGATTATAGGCGTGTGCCACCACACCCAGTCTTACACTGTTCATTTCTCACACAAGTCTTAACTCTACTGAAACAGCACACTAACGGCAAATTCTGCACGTGAGATCTTATTTTACTCAAAGATGTATTTAAAGTAAGATGTAATTTCTACTTACAACAATCGGACAGATAGTGGCCAACTGATCGTAAAGGTAACTGGCCTCAGATATGCTGCAGGCTTGGAACGTCACCTGTGTAAGAATTCAAGACATCAGCACCAGCAGAGACTCTCGGCACCCTCTTGGGAACAGACACCCAGGACTGCAGGAGGCTGCAGGGCGGGGAGAGCAGGCCCACGGCTGTCAGTGCTGCCTGCCACCACAGGTCTTGTTTAGGAGCTGTCACAGTGGGCAAATATTTCTAGTTCAATTTCTGCATGTCACATTCCATGACACTCAGACACCCCATGTCACTATGATCCTAAGTGAAGTAAGACACACAAGACACAGTGAAGGCAGCGGGGTATTTTCTCTTTTATCGGCCTTCTTCTCCTTTCAGCTTCTGGCCACCTCAAGCCAGCTGAGAGCTTATTCACCTTCTGGTGGTACAGGCCTGTTGTACCAGCACTTGGGAAGCTGAGGCAAAAGGAACGCCAGGAGTTCATGGCCAGGCTACAGCACATAGCAAGACTCTGCCTCAAACAAACAGAAATGGTAGAGAGCGACCTGGAGGTATCTGTACACAAGGGAGTGCTGGCAAGAGAGCAGGACTCCATGAAAGGACAGCAGTGCAAACCTCGGAGGTGGGCGTGAGCGGGCGCAGCGTGCCAACGGGTGAGAGGGTGCTCAGGTCTTGGTGTGGGTGTCCCACAGGAAGTACAGGCTGGAGAGGAAGCGCTACACGACAGGCTATGAGCACAGAGGGCCACCAGGAGGCCCTCGAGAGGCCGGGTCCCTGGGTGGGCAGAGAAGCCGAATGAGGGAAGCCGAACGGAGAAAGGTCTGAGGACTGGAACTTGGGGGTGGGGGGCCTGAGGGTAGAAAGGTGCGCACAAGGGCAAGGAGAAAAGAGTCCTCTAATATACCCAAACAAACAAACAAAACAACCCAGAGGAAGTCCTGCCATCTCCCATGGGGAAGGCAGAGATGATAGAGGAAAGAACAAGGAATGCAAATGGTATTTCTATTTGCACATTTGTTGTAACTGCAAAGTTTAAATTTCCTCTATTACTGTAATTCTGTAGTGAGCGTTCACACTTGGTGTTGGTGCAGAAGATAATGTACACAGTTTTGCTCACATAACAGTGCAAACCCTGAGTTTACCCTCTGGCATGGAAAAACAAAACAAAAAACACTTTCTAAAAAATAACAGTGGAATGAGCATGTTTATGGTTAACAAACTCACCTCAACTCTGCTTTGTAACGACTGCTTCTGAGAGACAAGTACACCCACAGCACTGCCAGTGCAGCTTGCCGACACAGTGACTGCACAGGACAGTCATTTGAACAATTTAGTGTCCTGACCTTGTAACTTACACATTAATCCTTAAGATGGCCCTGTACGATAATTAGCTAAACTGATTAATTCAACGTGGAGAAGAGCTGTGTAAACAAGTCTCAAAGGCTCTAAAAGACAGATTTAGGAGAACTGGCGATTAGGTCGCTGATAACCAAAGAAAGGGCAGCATCTGCAAAATGACACGCTGGAAACGTCTGCTGAGCTAAGAAACAGAAAAGGCCTCACAGCTCTTCAGTGCTCGACAGACACTGATCACCAGAGTGTCCTGAAGGAAGGTGTGTGACGAGGCAGAGGACAAGGACGAGGGCGCCTAAGCTACCCCAGAAACTGATCTCAATGACCAGGTTTACAAGGACGAGACTCAAAATCTCGGAAATGTTCCCTGCATGACAGCTGACGAAATCTGCTCAACACGCGTCTCTCAGCTGTTTACACCCTCTTGGTGAATCTTGGATACTTTAGTGTTAACTTTTTTGGTTTTTCAAAGATACAATAAACATTTTTCCTTTCTTGTTTTTTGTTGACTTTTCTTGGCTGGCCTAGGACACACAAAGCAATTGATAGGCGAATCCTGAAAAAAGACTACCTTAAGAAAGTATTCTAACATGACATAACCTTACTGTGTACTGTCATGAACTTTGAGCTTTTTGAAAAGCTCAAAAAGAGAGAAGAATCCAATGTGATTAAGATGCTTTTTGTTTTACACAAGAATTCTTTAAAAAATTACTTCACAACTCATTTCCTGCTTTATAGCAGGAAGCGGTGTCCACTGTTCCAGTCAGGAGACACAGCAGTGGCTTCTGTGATCACTTCTCATCTCACTGCCAACACACTCTTCACTGCAATGATTGTCAAAAGTGAAGTGTTAAGACTGATGTACCATTGGTGAAAAAAGAAAATAATACTAAATGCATGACAAGCCGGACGCTGTGGCTCATACCTGCAATCCCAGCACTCAGGAGGCTGAGGCAGGAGGATCATTGCAAGTTCAAGACCAGCCTGTGCTACAAAATGAGCTCAATCAAGGCCAGCCTGAACTGCATAACGAGACCCTGACTCAAAAAGACAAAACAAAAAAACCAAAATGCGTGATAAGGCTTTCATTTTTGTACTATTAAAATATTTATTCCCACCATTAAGAGAAACTTATTTTCCAACAGTGTTTCAAGGGCAAGGAATGCTCCTTTGAACTATCCTGGAGCAATTGTGCTGTCGTTGGCAAAACATCCGGGCTTATTAGATCCAGAGAAGGCACCGGGCACCAACACAAGAAGTCAATCCAGCAGCTGCCAGATGATGCCAAGAGGAGGAACATAATATTGACTGGAGTCAACGTAAAAAGCAAGAGATAGTGCAAATGACATAAAAACCTGTTCACAGATGTCAACAACTTCCCTGGCAGGGAAAAAGAACTTGACACATAGATAAGTAAGGCATAGAGTGCATTCCAATTGGCCATGAGAAAAAAAATCTATAGCAAGGCATGTAACAGTCAACATTCCAGAAGTTCAACACAAGAATACACTATTAAAAACTGTTACAGCAAGAAACAAATCCCCTGGAAAGAAAAGCCCATTGGAATCATCACTTGGGGGAAAAAAAGACAGAAAAGAAGAATCATAGTTGACTTCTCAGCACAAACTCTGAAGACGAGAGCTTAGAGTAAAGTATTTCAAGCCCTAAAAGAAAACAATCCCCAACCCAGACTGATGTACCCTGCAAAACTACTTTCAAAAAATTGATGGAGAAATACTATATGTCAATGACAAAGAACACCTGAAGAAATTCATAAACACCAAACCAGCACTTCAAAATGTTCTGAAAGACATTCTAGAAAGGGAACAAGGACCACAAAACCCCCAACAGAATGAATGGCCATGAACTAGGCAAGGGAAACAATTAACGGGGGTGGGGGGTGTGTGGGGGGGCAACAACAGGAAAATAACACGACAAGGGTAAGTCAATACACATCAGTTATAATCATCAATGTTCATGGTCTCAGTTCACCAATCAAATGCAACAACTGGCAGAATGGATCAAGAAGCAAGATCCAACAACAGGCTGCATACAAGAAACACACTTAACACAAAAAGAAATTGATAGACTGAAAGTCAAAGGATAGAAAACAATAATCTATGCAATAAGAACCGAGAAAAAAGCAGGAACACTTACTCTACTTGCAGACAAAGTGGATTTCAAGGCAAGAATGATCAAGAGAGACAAGGAAGGTCACTACACCTTTGTAAAGGGAATGATTCAAGAGGAAGAAATAATAATCATAAATATATATGCAACAAATACCAGTTCACCCAACTATATAAAACATATATTAATGGACATGAAATTCAAGTAAGCATTAATACAATTGTATCAGGGTATCTCAATACCCCACTGTCACAAAGACAAAAAAAAGTGAACAATGAAATACCAGAATTGAACCAAACTTTTGAACAAATGGATTTAATGTCTACGAAGTGTTTTACTCCCCAACACTGGAGCTGCACACAGGATGTTCTCCAAAACAGACCACATTCTAGCTCACAGAACGTGCTTAAGTAAATGCAAAGGAACTCAATTTATCTCATGCAGTTCTTATTACAATGAAATTAGAAATCAATGGCAAAAGAAACCACAAGAACCTCATAAACACATGGTAATTTAATAAATAACACCCTCCTGAACAACAAATGGGTCATAGGTGAAATTACAGAAGAAATTAAGACAGTTTCTACAGTTAAATGAAAATACCAATACAAGATACTGAAACTTACAGGACACAATGAAAGCAGTCCTATGAGGGAAATTTATAGCAGTGAACACTCATATGAGGAAAATAGAGAAAGCTCAAACAAATGACTTAATGTTGACCCTCAAGCTTTTAGAAAAAGAGCAGGTCACACCCAAAGCTCATATAAGGGAGGAAATTAAAAAAATCAAAGCAGAAATTAATGCAATGAAGGCTAAGAAAACAATACTAAAAAATAAATAAATGGGTCAAAGAGTTGGTTCTTTGAAAGATATTCAACAAACCCTTAGCCAACCTTATCAAAAGGAAAAACTCAAATGTATGCTATTAGGAATGAAAAGGGTGAAATCATAACAGATCCTGCAGAAATCCAGATCATCAATACCCATTTTGAGAACCTGTATTCTAATAAGATGGAAAACACAGAAGAAATGGACAGATTCCTAAGATATAAATGCATTAATCAAGAAGACATAAAAACTCTAAATAAACCAGTATCAATCAATGAAATTGAAGATGTAACAAAAATCTACGAACAAAGAGAAGCCCAGGTACTGATGGGTTCACTGCTAAATTCTACAAGAAATTTATAGAAGACCTAACACTACTATTTCTCAGACTCTTTAATGAAACTGAAAGGGGAGCAATACTCCCAAAATCATTCCTAGAAGCAAGCATTACCTTGATACTGAAACCAGAAAAGGACCCAAGAAAAGAGAACTACATACAGGCTAATCTCTCTAGTGAACATAGATGCAAAAATCCTCATTAAGACACTGGCAAACAAAATGGCAAATCATAAGAAGATCATACATCATGACCAAGTAGGATTCACTCCAGGGATGATGATGGTTCAACATAAGCAAATCAATAAATGTAATACACCATGTTAACAGAGCCAAGAACCAAAACCATACGATCATCTCAATAGATGCAGAAAAAGTTTTTGATGAAGTCCAACACCTAAGAAAAGTGGAATACATGGTCTTTATCTCAATCTGATGAAAGCAATCTATGACAAACCAATGAATTTTGGCATTGTTTTCTCTAATTCTGTGAGATATGCTGTCAGAATTTTGATCAGAACTGCATTAAATCTGTACAACAATTTTGGAAGTATGACCATTTTCCCTCCATTGGTTTTTCCTACCGAAGAACAACGGATTTCTTTCCATTTTCTGATATCCTCTTCAATCTCCTTTTTCAGAGTACTATAGTTTCAATGTAGAGGTCTTTTACCACCTTTGTTAGATTGGTTCATAAGTATTTCATTTTTTTGGATGCTATTGTGAAAGGTGTTTCATTAATTTCTCTTTCCGTGAGTTTGTTATTTGTGTATAGGAATACTATTGATTTTTGAGTGTTGACTTTGTATCCAGCTACACTACTGAATCTGGTTATTAAATCTGGAAATCTTTTTTGCTGGAGTTTTGGGGGTTGTCTAAGTAGAGTATCATATGATTTGTAACTAATGATAATTTAACTTCTTCTTGTCTAACTGCTCTAATGTTTTTAGAACTATATTGAGTAAGAGTGGTGGCAGCGGACATCCTTGTCTTGTTCTTGACTTTTAGAGTGAAAGCTTTCAGTATTTGTCCATTCTATGTGGATGTTAGAATAGATGTGCAGAGATCTTTCAAAAAACTAGGACAAGAGATTCCATCAGACCCAGTTATTTCCCTCCTTGGTATCTTCTGAAAAGAAGTAAAAGCATCATATCACATCAGTACATGCACACCCATGCTTACAGAGGCATAATTTGTAAAAGCAAAATTTTGGAAACGGTCTAAATGCCCATCAAGTGGTGAATGGGCAAAGAAGATACGATTTTTTCTACAATGCAGTAGTACTCTGTCATAAAAAATAAGCTCGAGACATTTCTAGGTAAATGGATACAGCTAGAGACCATACTCTCACATGAGATAAATCAGGCACACATGTGTAAATACCGTATTTGTTCCTCTGGTGTGACAAACCTAAAGTGTAAAGAAGGACCAAAATGTGTAATAGATATTGTAAAATAGGAAGAAAATGTTCAAATAGGGAGGAGAAAAATGAAGGAGGAGGGGGAAAGGAAAGAAGTGAGAAAAAAAGGAAAAAATGGAAAAGAGAAAAAAGGAAACAAAGCAGAAATCATTAAAAAAAAAAAAAAACAAAGAAAAGCAAACTAAGAAGAAACACCACCCTTGGCCATGTTATTTGAATACACTCAGCATAAAAAAATATAGCCCTAGCACTCAGTTTGGATTCTACACAGCTTTAAAAACAAACAGGTCAGAGGCCTGCATCTGCTCGGCCATCTGAGAGGAGGCCGGAGGCTTCCCGGGCCCCGGAGCCACGGGCCGAAGCCCAGAGGGCCAGCAAGGCCAGGCTCCGAAGAAGGCTCCTTGGACAATCAACCACCTCACTCTCTCTCTTTTAAAATTTGTATGTTCATCAATTTCTCCTATTATTTCATGACTTCAAATCAGGCTTAAGCATCAGAAATAAAAGCAATGAAATAAATGTTATCTGAAAGTCAGACCTACATAGATCATACTCAAACACGGAGCCGACTGACAGACACGCAGGCCTTGCGTGGGAGGGGGCGGTGCAAGCACCGTCGGGAGCCTCAGCGATGGCCTGGCGTCAGGCGGAGATAAGGGAGCGACGAGGGTGCACTGCTTTACTTCCGGTGTCACATGCCAGGGAAAAGGCGCGTGCCGGCTTCTAAACATGTCTCATTTTATACCACTCGGTGGTTCTGCATGAATAAAAACCTACAGTCCGAAGAGTCTCTCCCCTGGATCAACCAACCCTGGAATGCTGCCTCCTCGGCGCGCACTAGGTGGCAGTGAAGTTTGGCAGAATCCAGCGGAGACGCATCAAGGAGAGCTCTGCATTCTACTGAACGGCATTAGCCTTCCTCATGTGCACTCTAGAATTAAGCCAAGAGACAGCTTCAAATGAGTACACTAAAATAACTGCTGTTTTTCAGAAAGGCATGGCAGCTACCATTTCACCCTCACTAAACGCGGTGTTTGAAATGGGAAGGAAACACGGTATACTGAAGCTGAACACAAACGGTTACGGACGCCGCCGGTCTGCGCATAGCAGGCGAGCGGTACCTGAAGGCAGCAATTGCCCATCCCGAACCCCATGGCGTCCATGTAAATGTGATCTGGCTTAGCAGCCCTCGCGGCCTCGTCGTCCTCAGGAAACGTCTCTATGAAGGGAGACGGGGTATTCTTGTCCCGAAATACTGTGGAGTAATTCGGAGAAGGCCGAGGTGAGAGTCAAGGCGGCAGCCGCCTCCCCTGCCCTGTGCCCCTCCCCTCCCC
>PVJX010013055.1:0-49464 GCA_004027295.1 Dolichotis patagonum | reverse complement strand
ATTCATTATAGTGGGTAGCTTTATTGCTTGGTTTATTTGTACCAGCCTCTGGTTCTTTGGCACTGGCCTATAGTATTGTTTGTGACCCTTAGTTAATCTCGTCTTGGATACTAGGAATAACAGCTAATTAGAATATATTTAGCCACGTGATATTTGCTGAAGTAGTACAATCAGCAATAATAATGAAACAGCCTAGAAAATGACAAACTGTCGTAACTATTAATTTACCATCTTTCATTATATGAACTATATTTGTAGTTTTATAACAAAATCTAAAACAAACCAGAAAATTGTATACAGTTAATTAACCCCTAATGTGGCAGTTTTACCCGTAGGAGAGAAAATTTCAAAAGGGCTGGGAGGAAAATAGAGAAGCAAAAGAAGAGTAAGAGATTAGAAGCAAGGCTAAATGACAAAGGAAGATTATGTGAACTTTGGAAAACTGGTGAAGAGCCACGGAGATAGCTCAGCAGCACAGCAACTGCCTGGTAAGGGGGAGATCATGAGTTTAATTTCTGGTACCAAAAAAGGAAAAAACTGTTGAAGACAGGTGGGAAAGAGACAAGGAAGAAATAGGAACAGAACAATAACAAAAAACTAGAAACAGTGTTCAAACTCTTATAAAAAAAAATAGGAACAATCTAGGAGGAAAAAAAGCACAAGAAAAGAAAATAAGAGAAAAAAACCCATCCCCTTCAAGATGTGTTTCTGCTGTCACTGGTAGACAGATGGGGCAAACGGAGGCCAGTTCCGTGTTGTGGTTAATTCCAACAAGCTAGCGGTAGATTTACAGCTATAGATTTACAGCAGGGTAGTGGATAATCCCAGCAAGCCTGTGCCTTTTGTTCCACTGCAGTTAGGGATGGTTTTTGGCTGTAAATCTAGAATCTAATTTGTTTAGCCTGCAACACTGTGTGCCTTCTGCTGGTTTGAAGTTGGCTCTCTGCGGGCTTAAAATCAGCTCCTTGATATTTCACCGATTAGAAATACCTCACTCTGACACTGGGAGCTGTAGATGGAGCCAGCTGGTAATAGCTGTGAGTTCTAAGCTCAGTTGACCTCTCTGCAAGATGGCTACTGGCCAGTCATCCTCTCTGAGGGGTCCTCCAAACCCAAATAAGTTGTTAGCCACCATAGTCCACTGCATCTACTGCTCTGCTCCACTGGTACCTTTCTCCTTGGAGACCTCTGTGGTTGCCAGTAGTCAGTGTGTCTGCAGGTTTAAACCCCAACCCAACCCCTCACCACCCTCCTGCCCACAAGCCAGCGGTCAGGGAGACAGTGCTGCTTGCCACCTCATT
Organism: Dolichotis patagonum; assembly: GCA_004027295.1. NCBI lineage: Eukaryota > Metazoa > Chordata > Mammalia > Rodentia > Caviidae > Dolichotis > Dolichotis patagonum. The sequence goes on along the minus strand of PVJX010013055.1, from coordinate 48,163 downwards.
CTTCCATGTTGACGTCTCTCTTTTCATTCTGCCCTTGGGTTTCAATTCTTGCTTTAGATCCTTGCTGGGTCCCAGAAACCCATTTCCCTCCACCTCCTCTTTCTCATGTTGCTATATTCCCGTGACTGGACACCAAACCTCAGAGAAGGTGTTTCTCTGCTGTTCACTACTCTGCCACCTTCCTGAAAGTCTGTTCATATGTTTCAGCAGTAGTTTTATTGTGCTTTTGATCACCATGCTGACTATTACTGACTAGTATTACCAAGTTTTATATGGGATAGAATCCCTGACCTTGGCCTCATCATTTAAGTACGCTTCTTGACCAGATTGCATTAGTATATAACCTTAAATATTGTCTTCACTTAGTATGATAATTGCCTAGTGGAATTGGTACTTAAGTAATACATTTGTTTATTTGCTATCCTATATTTTTTCATTTTTCTAGAAACTACACATTATCTTATTGTTAACCCATTTGACTATGACTGTACTTCTAGGAATATATGCTACAGTCATTTTCTCTTCTCCTTTTTTCCTCTGCCATTTTCTCTTTTTTTAAAAAAATTGGTATATATTTGCCATATATAAAAACTAAATTTATTTTAGGGATGATTTACACATATATGCCTCTTTTGGCTTTTTTGAGACAGGTTCTAGCTATGTAGTTTAGCCTGGCCTCAAACTCAAAGCAGTCTTACAAGCCTTGGCTTCCAAATGTTGGGATTATAGACGTGCATCACCATGCTGAGTTTACGTATCTCATTCACACATGTAACCCCTTTAATGCCACCTACCCATTTTGCTTCCCTTTTTCCTATCTCCAAAATATCTACTTTCTTTTCTACTATTTTGCCCCCTTTTTTTGGTCCTAGTCTTGATCATCAGTATAAAGGACATAATTTAGACTTAATCATCAACAGAAAGCCGAAAATTCAAGAGTTCTGGGTTCCTTGAGAGACTGTTTCTTGCAGAGATAGCTTTTTGGACAATCTTGAATTTTAAACAAAGCATAAGGATACTCATGAGGAACTTTTTGGAATTCATAAATTGATGCAATTTGATTATTTAGAAATTATTCTTATATGCTTGTTGAAGAGATTACAAAGTACTAATATTTTATGCAAAAACTCTGGGCATCTGTAATTGGGTGAGTGATTATTTTATGGCATATGAACTCAGTGTTACTAAATCAGAAGTGCTTTTTTATTTTTTTATTTTTTGTCTTTGAGACATGGTCTTGCTGCCCTTGAGCTCAATTTGTATCCCAGGCTTGTCTCAAATTGGCAAGGATCCTCCTACCTCAGCCTCCTGAGTTGAGGGATTACCGGAGTGCACCCTCATGCCTGACTTTTTAAAATCAGTAGTACTCTTTTTTGTGAACCTTGGTGAACTCTTGGTGTTAGGAATGACTGTTTTTTTTTTTTTTTTTTTTTTTTTGTAACTGTCGGGGTCTTGAACCCAGGGAATTTTCACTGAGCTGCATTCTCACCTCTTTTTACTTTTTGTTTTGAGATGGGATTATCACTAAGTCTCTCATGTTGGGCATGAATTTGCTATCCTGATTATATTATGGGTTATTCTCCAGAAAGATAATGTTGAAGCCCCAAACCCTGCTGCTTTGCTACTTAGGAATATCGCCTCAGTTAGAAATAGTCTTTGTAGATCAAGTTAAAATGAAGTTATAGTTGGAAGTGTAGCTCAGTAGTAGTAGATTTCATACATTGTGTGTGCCAGTCCTTAGATTCAATGATGGGGGACACAAATTGGCAAAGATAACATGATGTGACATGTTATGTCAGACAGAAATAAGTATGATACAACTGCAAGCCAAAGAACTCAAAATTGTCAGTAAACTACTAGGAGCCGAGAGAGGAAGGGCACAGAGTTTGAGCTACAGGTTTCTGAAGGAATCTGTAGAAAACAAATACAAATTTAAAATATTTCATGTTGGAAGGGGACCTCCCTAAAATTTAAAATAAAATATTTCATGTCTTCTTTGGCGATGTTGTGACACTCTTGTAATCCCAGTATTCTGGGAAGATATTGTAGGAAGACTGCAAGTTCGAACCCGGTCTCAGCAACTTAGTGACTTACCCAAGACCATGTCTCAAAATAAAATACAAAAAGGTTTTAGCACAGCATGAAGGTGTTAGATTGAATCCCTAATACTACCTTCCACCAAAAAAACCTCTTCACATTGTTATAAACTACATCAGAGACTCCAATTGAATTTTTCCTTTTCAACCTTTTGTTTCCCTATTTTCTGTACACATTTTAACCATATTTTCTCATTCTCCTCGCTAGCTGAATCTGTAGTTATCTATTATTCCCATGAACTGAACGTCTTATTCTTCAGACTCTAGTTTGTAATAAAGGGCGTTACGAAATTGTGAATTATTCATCAACAATAACAGCAGAGATTGTCTTTATGACCCCTAACTGTCCTTTGATGAAATGTAAACCCCCATAATTTTACAGCCCATTAGCAGACTTGTCCAGCCTTTTCATTTTCCTGGTAAGATAAACTTTGGACTTTGTGTCATCTCTCCTTTTAGAGTGTTCTTATTCTCTTGACATGATTAGCCAAGCTTTCATGTTGACATAATCATTCCATTGGAGTTTTAAAAATGGAAGTATAGGGTTGGAAAGTAACTGAGTGGAGGAACAGTTGCTTCGTGGGCTATGATGATAGGGGGAAAGAAGAAGGAAAAGAAGCTTTTGTGAAAATGAGACGTTTGGGCTGGGGATTTAGCTCAGTGACTTAAGCGCCTGCCTGGCAAGCATAAGGTCGTGAGTTCGATTCCCGGTACCAAAAAAAAAAAAAAAAAGAAAATGAGACGTTTAATGTTGACATTTATTATGGTATGTGAAAGTATATTATTCTTTGGCCTCACTAATGCAGTATCTTTTGAAAAATTAATGTAGCTTTAGCTTTTTTGAGATGGTAACAGTGCAGTGTTTGTAGCTGAAATGCTAAAATAATACCTCCACAACCAAACTATTTTTCTTACTAAATTTAGACAGAAAAATCAAGGGCCAAAGAATTTTACAGGATTTACAGTTCATTAAAATAAGATGTAATATACTAAAGTAAAAAGTTGAATGGTTGATACTTGCTATCTTTGTATTTGATATGATTGTTTATAATTATTTTAATTAGTTTTACACAGTTTATAAAATATGTATACATTTAAACCTCATTTTTCTCTCTTCATTTTCTAAAGAGTCCTTTAAATGTTTTACTTTGAAAATTAATTTTAGTTGGTTCCTTTTAATTAATACAGTTTTAAAGCTTAGTTTTCTTTTGTTAAAAATATTGAAATACTCTGGCTTCTTTGAGATTAACCAGTTAATGACAGTTTTTAACTTCTTTACTTTTTTTCTGCCCTCCATTAGTTGAGATTGTCTACTTTGTGGGATCAGCAGCATTTTACTTAGAATACTGAAAGATTTCTGGTAAATTCTTCACCAATCAAAAAGATATTTCATTTTGTTTCTGGTTTTCTAACCTTGAGTACAAGGTGACACTACTAGGTGTGGGTTTCAGTAAAAGGGATGATGAGAAAAGGATAGACAAAGGTATAGCCTCATCTTCATTTAGTTTCCATCATCCTAACTTTTTATTTTTTTCTCCAGCTTCTTGGGTCCTTGAGCCCTGCATAGTATTTGTAAATAAGAAGTTTCTCTGTCAAAACAAATAAGTGTATTGCAAACATGTAGAAAGAAAAAATACCTCCCTCCCTACCTTTTACAATTCCCCACCTCTTATAATTCCTGTTTCCCCCACAATTCCCAAGAGAGCAGCTATTTTAGATTGCATATATGAGTGAGTTCATGTGGCAATTTTCTGTGGCTGCTGTATTTCCCTGAATATAATGATCTCTAGTTCATCCTTGTTGACAGTGACAGGTTTTCATTCTTTTTGTGACTGAACAATATCCCACTATGTATACATACCACATTTTCTTTCTCTCTGCATCAGTTCATCAAAACTGTTTTTTGGCTTTTATGAATATTACTGCAGTACATTTGGGAGTGCAAATGCCTCTTAGACTACTGATTTTATTTCTTTTAGAAATATACCAAGTAGCAGGTTTTTTGGATCATATGATAGTTCTATTCTTAATTTTTTTGAGGAGTTCCCATCCTGTTTTCCAGTGTGGCTGTACTGATTTGCATTCTCATCAGCATGTGTAAGTGTTCCCAGTTTTCTATATTCTTACAAGCAATGTGTCTGAGTGTGCTAAAACAAAAAAAAGTATACCTACTTCAGGAAAAGAAAAACTCGTATATATAGTTTAGTGCTAAATTTGTTGAGACATCATGAGATTAATGCAAGTTAATCTTTGGTCTCTACAGTTAAAAGAGATGTCAAAAGTGTGGCCATTATCTCCCACAGTTACTACTACGAACTTCTGCTTAGGTCATTGAGATTTTAATTTTTTCTCCAAGTGTTGGCAGTACGGTGGGTTTTCTGTCATATGCCACATCTCTAGGGTACCCCAGACAGGGATAACACCATCTATTGAAAAAACATACTATTTTTCTTTTCCTGAAGTGTGTATCCATTTTTTAGGCAGACTCTGTATGTGTGTAATGTATTCTAACTGGAATGGAATAATAATCTCATGGTTTTGATTGAAATTTCTCTGACGATTAATGATGATGAACATGTTCGATCTATCTTATTTTGAGAAATATCTATTTAGGCCTATTGCTCATTTTAAAATTAGTTTTTTTTCCATTGAGTTTATTAAATGTTTCAATATCTCATATATTCTGCTTTGCTTTTCTTGGGTGGCAGTACTTGAACTCTGGATCTTTGCATGCTAAGCAGGTGCTGTGCTGCTGGGCTATATTCCCAGCCCTTATAGTCTGGATTTTAATTTCTTCTAGTTCTACATTTTCAGTTGTGTCTTTTCTAGGAACTAGTAAAAGATTTTCTAAGAATCCTCAGTTTTGGGCTGGGGATTTAGCTCAGTGGTATAAGTACCTGCCTTGCAAGCCTGTGGCCTTGAGTTTGATCCCTAGTACTGATTTAAAAAAAAAAAATCTTCAGTTTTAGAACATCTTCTCAAATATTTACAATAGTATTTATTGTACAAATCCATTGTTAGATGATATAGAAAATACAGAAATGAACAAGAATAGATCTTTGTCCCAAAGCTCACATTTTTGTAAGATATAAATAAAGCTATTTTGGAGATACATTCATAAATAAATTTGCTTTGTTGTGTTGCAACAAAGATCTGCAAATTTGTAGGAAAAAAAAGAGTTAAGTCAGTTAAGTCAGAACTCCTGGAGAGTTCTGACTTAATTTTTACCTGTAGGCAAACATCTTGAGCTACATAAGAAGAGAATAAAGTAGAAAAAACAGATGTTTAATTAAGATGTGTATAGTTAGCAAAATGAGGTAATGGAATATGAAGCTGAAAAGCAATGAAGGGGTAGATTTATTGAGTTCATTTGTAAGGTAAAAATTACCAACACTCAGGAGGCAGAGGTAGGACAGTAGTCGCAAATTTGAGGCCAGTCTGCTGCATATTGAGTTCAAGAAAAGCCTCAACTACATGGAGAGATCTTGTCTCAAAGATCCAAAACAAAACAAAATGGTAATAATTTTGAGCCATATCCACATTTAAGGATTGAGAAGTAGAGTCAGCTGGGAAGATTGAAATGATGAGAGAATAGGAAAAATATTTGAACATGGTATTGTCAGAGTCAAAGGAAGCTAGGCTTGTTGATGCATGCCTATAATAATACCAGTGCTCAGGAGGCTGAGGCAGAGCATTGCTGTAAAGTCAAGACCGATCTGTGCTACATAGTAAGTTCAAATCCAGCCTGAGCCTCATGAGACCCTGTATTGAAACAAACAAACAAACAAACAAACAAACATCAAAGATAGAAGTTTTAAGGAACATGATGTCAGGGCTGAGAGTGTAGCTCATCATTAGAGTAGTTGCCTAGCACACTTGATTGAGGCCCTGGGTTTGATCCCCCAGCATCCTGTCCTTTCTCCCAGTGGATTGTCATTAGTGTGAAAATACTTCTGAGTGCTTCCAGAGAATTTAGATCTAGTAAGAGAGTGTAGAATTTAGCAGTAAGTGAACCATTACTTTGAAAGGTGAATTTTAAGAGAAAGCAGAGCATTACTAAAAAAAACTGTAATGACTCAAATGTTTTATTTTGAGGTTGTTTTAATGATGATGAATGCCTTGATTAATGTGAAGTATTTTGTACAATAAATGCTGAGTATTGTGGTCTTGCTTGATTCAGCTGAGAACGTCTTATTTATTATTTATTTGAGAAAGGGTCTCACTACACACATTGCTTGTTCTGTCAGTTGACTTTAACAAACTAGATAAATGAATATAAGGGAATACCATACTTTATTTTAGTTAAGGTTGGTATCATTGAGAGCAATCTAAGAAGTAGTCAAGAAAATTATTCGTTGAGATTAAATACTAAATAGTTATGGAAATGATTATTCTTGATATGTATGATATGGCCAAAATAATTCAACTGAATTAGAGGACACTAGTTTTAAGGAAAGACTAATATCCTATTTAACTTTATATTATCATGTTAAGAAAAATGATTTATAGACATGAATTTGGCTTAAGATATTTGTAAACATTAATATGTGTAATGTTTTTCCTATCTTAATTATTCTTGTAGACTTCAATACATCGTACTGGTTATTTAGTACATTTCTTTATAACAGGCCAATGGAAGTAGAATTAGAAAATGGAAAAATAAATTGGGTATTTCTTTGCACAGGTTGCTTTCAATCTCGCTCACTGCCCAGCCCAACACACATGCACACACAAAAGAAAGAAATGTTGGAAAAAAAAAAAAGAAAGAAATGTTGGGCTGGGGATTTAGCTCAGCAGGCATAAGTGCCTGTCAGGCATGAGGTCATGAGTTTGATCCCTGGTAAAACACCCCCGCATGAAATGTTAAAAGATTAATTCTAATATTAATATCACAAATTAATATCACAAACAGGGTAGCAAAAGTGAAATCGTCCTACTTTATTCATGATTTCACCTGAGTCAGGTTTTAGTTTCCTAAAGTTAGCCACAGTCCAAAATTATTAAATAGAAAGTTTCAGAGATTAAATTTTAAATTGAATACTATTTCTGAAGAGTGTGATGAAATCTTGTGCCTTCCTAGTCTGTTCATCTCTAAGCATGAGTTACCCGTCTGTCCATTATATTCATATTGTGTGCAATACCTGACCATTATTCACTGACACTATTTTATTTATTTATAAGTTTAACTGTAGTGGTATTGGTTTGCTTGTTTTTAAAGTAACCCTTATTTAGTAATGACTCCAAAGCACAAAAATCTATTGACAATTTAAATGTGTCAAAGAGAAGCCATAAAACAGTTTCTTAAATGAATAAAAATTCTTAATAAGGAAAGATAAGCAAATGTAAATGTATATGCTGAAGTTGTTACTATCTATAGGTTTTGGCATTCAGTGGAGACTTTGGAATGTATAGTCCAGAGACAAGCAAGGGACTACAGTATCACAAGATTTGCCATTCCAGTTGTAGTTTTCTTAATGTCAGCTAGTATTTGGAAACACTTTAAAGCAACTGATACATTTAATACTCTTTCTCAATATTAGTTGTGACAAAAATGTTATTTTTTATGTTGTAAATTCTCTTTCCATAAGATTAGTAACATAAATTTCTATAGCCAGTTCTAGATTATTCATTTTTATCTTTTTTTTTTTGTAAAAATCAGTTTCAATCTTAAAAATATTTTAGCTGGAGATATAACTCAGTGGCACAGCACCTACCTGCAAGCACGAGGTCCTTAGTTCAATTCCTGATACCCTCCCCCCAAAAAAAGGAAAAATTAAGAACCTATTTTATATTAACAGCAAAATTGTAAACATTTTGCTTATACTATGTATGTTGATCTCTTCCCAAAATAAATATCTCAGGACAATCATAGACATTAGGGCTACAAAAATACTTTTTTTATGTTGCCGTGATAGTCTTTATCTATGTATAACTTCAGGTATAAGTTTTACCAGCTTTTAACTATTTCCAGAAGTTTCAGTTTCATAGAAGTAGGGTATGTGCCTTTTAGACCTTTCTTTAAGGGTTTCTCAGTGTTGGTATAAAGTTTCTTTTCCTCCAAGAACATTCATACATAATTTATGTATTTTCAGATAATTGTCCTGTTTATCTCTTTATATAGGTTATACCAGTCATATTGATATAGGGGAGTGAAACTCCTGACCTGCTATGTCCGTGAGTTCGTGTTCTCTAAAATCAAAGAATGAATTTTAGGAACAACAGAGGTTAAGAGTAGAATGTATTTATTGAGAGGAACAAAGCTTCTGTCTGAAGAGAGAGAGAAGGGGTCCAAAGCAGGTTGCCAAGGACTCTGTGTTTTCTAGGGACTTTTATAAAGCAAAATCATGGGGCAAGATGGGTTCAAGGTGGGGGAAGACTGGGAACTCATAAAGCAGGTGGGCATAATGTGGGACATAACTATAGTTAGTCAATAAGATTAATAGTTCAGGTAAAAGTGATTAAATTGGGGACAAATGGGGAAGCTAGTCAAGTAGAAAGCGGGCATTTTTAAAGAGCAGTGACTCTTCCCTAGGGGGTTGGAACGGGACTCCTGGCTTCCTCAGGGTGATTGGGAACTATTTAGAATATTAACCCTCAGGATATGGGTGCATTTGTTTGGTCTTTTGTCTTGAGGCCTGGCCCACAGCAGGAGGTGTCAGTCTCTCCTGCAGTTGCCAGGTATCTGGGTTTATGCACTGGCTTTTTTGAGTCCCTAACCTTGTCTCTCAGCCTGTAATTTCTAACTCAGCTGCCTGCAACAATATCTTCTTACTTTACTGCTTTAAAATTCCATAAATATTTGGTACTCAGTGTATTTTGACACAAAAATTTTGTACTAATACTTGTACTTTGTTTGATATTCAATGCACAAGCTAGAACTTGTTAGGTCCTTTGTTTCCTGACTCAGTAACCTGACCCAGTACAATTTGGTACTCATTTTTTATGGTGTTTGTTTGTGACCTTCATCATATGTCTCATAACTAATTAATGAATTGTACCAAGGTACTACTATGTTGTAATGATGGAGTTTTTGCCTACTTTTGTTTTACCTTTTTATTTACTTCTGTGATTTTTATGTTTAATTGTGTAAGTAACAGGGATAATTTGAAATTTTATCATGTAATCAGATTTTTCATAATGAATGATATTCCTGAAATACCATTTTCATTTTTTGTTCTATTTTATTTTTGTTCTATTTTATTGTACTGAGGATTGAACTCTGAGCATTGAGGTGCATCCTCACCCTTTTTTGCTGGGGGGGGTCTTTTTATTTTCAGACAATGTGTCACTAAGTTGCTAAATTGCTCAGGTTGAGCTTGAACTTCATGTTCCTCTTGCCTCAGCCTCCCAAGTACTAGGATTACAGGTGTGAGTCAGCATGCCTGGCTCTAAAATGCCATTTAAAAATATTTGTGCCATCTTTAAATCATTCATGATTTGTTTTAGTAATTTTAAAGCTGACCTTAAAATTATATTAATGGTTGAACTACTGGTATTAAATTTAGGGTTAAGTAATTTGTACAATTTTTTGGAGCTTTATTGCAACAGGGTTTGACTTAGTGTAGGTTCCAATTATAAATATACAGAACACTTATATACTAAGGTACTAATCACTTCCTATGAAAAGCCAAATCATTATTTCCATTATCATTTAAACAAAACAATACTGCCAAAGGTTCTTACCATTAGTCATTTTTGCTGTTTTAGTTCTATTTCCAGTCGTGAATTTATAGCTATGTTTTTTGTTTCCTTCGTTTTAAATCACGTATTTTTATTGTGTGTTTAGTAAAATGAATAGAAACTAATTTACTAGAAAAAGTTTAGTTTTCTCAAAATTCTTTGCATGAATAAGCCAAATGAATGTTTCTACATATTTATAAAAGAAATTGGCTGAGAAACATAAAGATTTAAACGTCACTTAATTCTGAGTTTTTATTGTTGAATTACTGTTTAGTAAGTTGTATGAGAAATTATCTGAATGTAATGTTACCTTCTGTGTTTACAACTGGCAAAGGCAGTTGTAACAAAAAGTTCCATTGCCCGTATTAAAATACTAAGATTCTAGAGTTAGTGAATTAATTCAAAATTTTTAATAAGAAATTAAGACATAAAGAGAATTAGGAGACAGATTACAATGTAATTTAAGAAAATATTTACAGAAGACATGTCTGATTAAAAAAAAAACCCTAGTATTCACAATATACAAAGAATTCTTGGGTTTAGCCGTGGTGTGGTGCATTTCGGTAAGCACTGAGGAGGATCATCATAAGTTTGAGGCCAGCCTGGGCTACATAGTGTATTCAAGGGTAGCCTGAACTATATAGTGAAAGCATGTCTCACAAAAACAAACAAACAAACAACAAAAGGAAGAAAAAGAATTATTAAAATTCCACAGTAAGAAACAAACAGCCTGATTAAAAAGGCATAAAAGATTTAGACACTTCACCAAAGAAGATACATAGATCACAATAAACATACAAAAAGATACTGCACAAATTATGTCATTAAGGAGTTAAAAATTGAGATACCACTGTACACCTACTAGAGCTGCCAAGCCACCTCAAATCTTGGAATAGGAGCTCTTGTTCATTCTTGGTGAGTCAGTGATTGTACCAGAGGTCCCACTCCACTGAGGGATATTTTAAGGTCCTCCCAGAATGAAACATGTAGGAAAGCAGGAGGTATATGGAAACTGTGCCTTGTGTTCAGTGAACCTAAAATCTGTTTTAAGAGTTGTTTAAAACCAGGCACAGTGCACACACATGTAATCCTAGCACTTGGGAGACTGAGGAAAGATTGCTATAGTTCATGAGTGGACTAGGCTGCATAATGAATTTAAGATCAACTGGTTGCAGGAAAAGAAAAGAGTTGTGAAACAGGGTTGTTTAGTATGCGTGAGACCCCAGGTTATGTCCCTGTCTTCCATGGGAAGAGGGGTTGGCTTGGGAAGGAGAGAAGATATAAGAAGGTACAATTACTGTGTGTATAACTTTACCTGCTAATAGTGTGCAACATAGTGTGCAACTTTCCCTGCCACCAGAGTTAGATATGAGCCTACAACTCAGCAGGGGAAAGAGAGTCCTAGAATCAATACTTGCTTGCTTTTAAAGGAGTTAAAAAACTTGACCATAAGTATAGCTCATGAAATATTTGCTAAGCAACTATGCCTTACATATTTATTTGTTAGAAGACACATGAGGTCACATAATGTGTATTAATGAGTTTATTTTTTGGGGGTGCTATAGTTATCAGTCTGTAGGTAAATTCAGTGAACTTTGCTTTATCAGTGTTTCCATATATTTTCTTTCTTTGTAGTCTTTTATTGTTTCACTGTCTAGTGTGTAGCACAGGTTGCTTGCAGTCTATGCTAACCATACCTTATGAGTGTCATCATCTCATTTGTTTTACCTGTCTCTAGAACTAGGTATTAACTACCCTCCAGAATTACAGCTCTTTACTATATAATATGTCTCATAGCCAAAAAGAAAAACTTCTGTAACAATATTAACCACTGATACTCTCATTGAAAACCTGCTTTCAAATATGATTAAAACTTTAAAACAAAATTTTTAATCAAAGCCCTAACTTTTAAAAAAGTAGTCTCATACCATGTTTTATGTGACATTTCTGCATGAATTCAGTCTTACAAAAAATTGCTTTTTTGTTTTTCACTGTTTTTTTTTTCTTTAATTTTTATTAGTACATGTTTGCCTTACAGAATGTTTACATTCCTTGTATGGAGTTGGTACATGTTCTAACACATTTTAGTTCCTTTTATCACCTCTTCTTCCTCCCCTTGTCTTCCATATCTTGATCCTCTTTCTATTTGAAAAAGCTCTATTTCTGCTTCCTGTTACCTCTCTTTTTTGAGACAGGGTCTCATTATGTAGTTCAGGCTGACCTTAAACTCACTGTGTATCCCATATTGGCCTCAAATTTACAATGATTCGGGCTGGGGATTTAGCTCAGCGGCTTAAGCGCCTGCCTGGCAAGTGCAAGGTCGTGAGTTCGATCCCCAGTACCAAAAAAAAAAAAAAAAAAAAAATTACAATGATTCTCCTGTCTCTTGAGTGCTGGGATCACAGGCATGCACCACCATGCCTGGCTCCTATTATCTATCTTTTATTTTGCCTTTTATTAATAATTTGGATTTCTTATATAAGAGAAACTATGTAATATTTAAGCTTGTGTGTCTCATTTATTTCACTTAATATTATTGTCTCAAGGTGTGTTCATTTTCCTTCCAATGACCCAGGTTTTTCTTTATGGCAGAGTAGTTCACTGTTGTGTATAAATACCACATCTTCTTTATCCATTTGTATGTTGATAGACATGCAAGGCTGCTTCCCAGATTTAGATATTATGAATTGTGCTGCTAATAAACATGGGTTTGCATGTGTCACTGCAATGTGACCCCTTTCCCAAATAAAACACCAATCAAAATATGGACAAGTGAAATGAATAGACTTTTAGAGAAGAAGTACAAACAGCTAACAAGTACTTGAAAAAATCCTCAACATCCCCAGTCATTAGAAAAATGCAAATTAAAATAACACTGAAATTCCAGCTTATCCTGGTAAGAATGCCCATCATCAAGAAATTAAATAACAACAACTGCTGGCAAGGCTGCAGGGTAGGAAAAGGAACCCTTCTACATTGTTGGTGGGATTATAAACTAGAATGACCACTACGGAAATCAGTATGGAGATTCCTCAAAAAACTAAAACTAGAAATTCTATTTAACTCAGCTGTTATCCTTATAGGCATCCTCCTGAAAAAGTTAAAAGACATCATATTCCAATTGTACATTCATACCCATGTTTTATAGCAGTTACTTTATGATGTAATACATCATAGTACTGAACAACTAAAACTGATTTTCCAAATAGTGGCCTAAAATTTTACTATCCATAATTTACATACATTAGCCTTAGTTTATTTTTCAAAAACTGTTGCCTGAATCTTTCGCGTGAAGAATTTCATTGAGAATCTGACAGAATCTGTCTACTACTCCTTTTTAAAGAAAAAATCCACATATTTATAAATTTTTGCAATTATAGTATGTCCTTAGAGTCCTTTAAGGCTTGTGTTTGTGTATATTAGATCCTCTTCTCTAGAATAATACAAATCAAAAATTTTTAGCATATTAATGTATTATGAAACCCCAAGGCTAAAGTAACTCCTGTTTGTTTCTAACCAGTCACCTAATTTTAGATGGGATTTAACTATCCACATCACTTGACTTTTATGTTCAAATGTCTGTTTTTCTAATGGAATGTCTTTAATTTTCATTTGAAATAATCTCAATACACGGCCTGGGATTTAGCTCAGTGGCCTGCCTGGGAAGCTTGAGGTCATAAGTTTGATCCCTAGCACACCCCCCTCCAATTAAAGTAGTATATTGAGACTGTTACTTCATATTAATATTATATAACAGCAGTTTCAGCCTTCTGTTAAGAACATCGTTGTTTCTCATCCTAACATCATCCAGAATTTTTGTGACAATACTTAACACACTGTAAATGTTTCAGTTAATGTTTGTTGAGTGAATAAAACTTCCTAATACCTTCCTGCATCAAAAGCTGCAAAGCAGGTTTCACCACATACTACAATAATTGTGCCTGTGGGGGTGAGGTGGGAGTATGTATTGCACCATACTTCAGTAGTGACTTGGGAACCTATACAGAGGATTTAAGGATTATTCCTATGAAATTTCATTGTACAAAAGCAGTTACAGATGATCCTGACCTACAATGGTTTGATTTAATGTTTTCTTGACTTTACCACAGTATGAAATCGGTATGCATTCAGCCGAAATTATAGTTTGATTTTTAAATTTTGATCTTTTTCCTGTGGTAGTGATATGTGGTAGGATACTTTCTGAGATGTTGTGCAGTAGCAGCAAACTACAGCTTCGCATCATCTAGAAGATCAAAAGGATGGGCAACTAGTACTCTAGTGTACTGTTGGTGAAATTTTTTGGATACAAGTATTCAGTAAATTATATGAGATACTAATACTTTATTATAAAGGCTTTGAACTACATGATTTTATCCAACAGAGGACTAATATATATATTTTTAGCACATTTAAGAAAGGCTAAACTAAACCATGATGTTCACATGCTTCACAGTGAGCTATATATCCCTAGGCTTTTTTTTTTTTTTTTTTTAAATCTTGAGAGATTTTACCAAATTGCTGAATTGTTCAGGCTGGGTTGAAACATGTAATCCTCCTCCTTCAACCTCCCAGAGCACTGATACAGGCATGTGCTACCATGCCTGTCTCATTAAATGCATTTTGACTTAGATTATGTTCGATTTTTGATGTATTGAATGTACGTTAGAAAGCAATATTACTTTGTTATCTGGATAGATTTCATTATAAACCAAACATTGACACATTTTACTTTCAGGTATATATCATCAAGCACAGACAGGGGCCAGGGATGTAGCTCAATGGTACAACACCTGCCTGGCAAGTATGGGTTTGATTTCTTTCTGGTACACACACACACACACACACACACACACACACACACACACACACAAAGAAAATGCTGTGAAAGCATAGTAGGTAGTATATCATGGGAGCTTTATAGATGTTTACTAAATGAATAATTATTGGCCCTGAACTTACTGTACTAACATATTTTGAAAGATTGGTTCACAGCCACCAAGAGTTTAATGCTCTATATTTCAAAATTAGTGGGTTGAATATATTCTTTCAAAGATGAGCACCTTAAATTATGCATAATTTGTGCATATTTTCTAAGTATCAAAAATAGGGTATTTTGGATTGCTTATATAAGAAAAACCATGTGATATTTAAACTTGTGTGTCTTATTTCACTTAACATGTTCTCAGGTTGTATCTGTTTGCCTATGAATGAATGCCTCAAGTTTATCTTTCTTTATGGCAGAGCAGTACTACATTGTGTATAAATACCGCCTTTATGCATTCTTCTATTGGACAGGAATGCTGTTTGCAAGATCTGGCTTATGAATGTTCTGCTATAAACATGGATATGTATGAATCCCTTTAATATGATTTTAACTCTTTTGGGGAAGATACCTAAAAGGGGAATAGTTGTATCAAATGGAATTTCTATTTTTAGTTTTTTGAGTAATCTTCATACTGGTTTCCATAGTGGTTATACTAGTTTACATTCCCACTATCAGTGTAGAAGAATTCCTCTTTCCCCGCATTCCAGCTTTTGTTATTACTAGATTTTTTTTTTTGATGATAGCCATTCTTCGTGGGGCAAGATGGTATCTTAGTATAGTTTTAATTTGTATTATCTCATAGCCACCGCTGTTGAACATTTTTTCGTGTGTTTATTGGCCTTTTGTACTTCTTCTGAGAGATGTCTGTTCATTCTGGTTGCCAATTTTTTGATTGGATCTTTTGTTTTCAGGAGTCTAAATTTTTTTAAGTTCTTTATATATTCTGGATGTTAGTTCTCTGCCCAGTGAATAACTGTCAAAATTTTTACCCATTCTGCCGGTTGTTTCCACCCTGTTGTTTTCTTTGCTTGATTTGGTATAATCGCATTTGTTGATTCTTGATGTTATTTGTTGTGCAGCTGGTGTTCTGAAAAGAAGGTTTGGTGTTACTGTTTCTTTAACTTTTGTAAGAGTGTTACGTGTCTATGACACTTACTATGAGTAACGTGGTATATTAAGTTATTCTCTATTTTATAGAAAAATGTTTTTTTACAGAGAAGTGCTTTTATTTAGTAATATTTACTTATATAACAAAAATAAATAAGAAAACAATAAGCTGTTCAACCTCAGTCTCAAAAAATAGGGTGTTGGGGAGTTTAGCAATATAGTTCTGTGGTAGAGTACATACTTAGTATGCAAGAGGCCCTGGGTTTGATTTCTAGCATCACAGAAAATAAATGAACAGTGCACAATGACCCTATGTCTCTGGAGGCTGAGGCAGGAGGAGCACTTGAACCTAGGAGTACAAGATCTACCTAGGCAACATTGTGAGACCTTGTACATATGTACATACATACATACGTACCTACGTACATACAAACAAAATATTGAAGACAGTATGCTAAGTGAAATTACCCTAACAGAGAAAGACAAATAGTTTATGGTTTTATTTGAGAATCTAAAAAATTTGAGGCAAAGGAAATAGTGTAAAATGGTGATTGCCAGAGAGTGGGTAAATTGGAAGTGTGTTCATCACAGGATATAGTTTTTTAGTTGAATCTGGCATGGTGACCATAGTTAGCAATATTATATATAGTATACTTGAAATTTGTTAAGAAAGTAGATCTTAAATGTTCTCCCCCCACCAGTTAAAAAAAGGAAGCAGGTAAGGTGGTAGACGTGTTAACTAAGTTAATCATGGTCATCTTTTCACTGTATATAGGTTTCTATGAAGTCATTGTGTTATATACCTTAAATCTATACAGTTGTGCCAATTACACTGCAATAAAGTTAGAAAAATAAAAAATTAAAATATTGGCCACTGTTGATAATATATAATGAAAAAAAGTCTACAGTGTAATTTTAAGTCCTCATCTCCTTCAGTCACAACCTGAAGCCAACTCTTTCTGGGTTCATAGTTCATGTGACTTAGAAAAATTTTTTGCTGCTTCACAGGCAATTTAAGTCAACCTTGAAATCTTTTGTTGAATGATTAACTGCACTCTGGCTCTTCAGGTCTTCTTTAGGAACTTCCTCTTACTATGCATAAAAAAATAGTGAGCAGCAGTGATTAAACATCCTCACATTGCTGGGCGTGGTGGTGCATGCCTGTAATCCCAGCACTTGGGAGGCTGAAGCAGAAGGATCACCAGTTCAAGACAATCTTGGGCTACACAGTGAGTTCAACGCCAGCATGCCTTGCAAAGTGAGAAACTGCTTCAAAACCCTTTTTTTGTGTGGTGCTGGGAATCAAACCCAGTGCCTTATGCATGCAAGGCAAGAGCTCTAATATGGAGACACTTTCCCAGTCCTCCCTTTTTTCTTTTTGTTTTTTAAAATATCAAGAAGAAGCTACCTTTAGGTTATCATGTTTACTATTTGGTATTAGGTTCTTGCTTGCTTCATGTAACTGGGAGAAGCAACATTGCCATTTTCTCAACCTATTGCTTTAGTTGCGTGATACTTTTAAGAAGCAAGATGTTGAATAGGTATCCCTTTTGTAATATCAGAGTTTAGTTTCTGCAAACTATATTTTATTCACATTTGAAAACCTGTTTATGAAACTGAGTAGAGTTTCTAGGGCATCTGCATAAGCCAAACTGCCTCACAGTGATTGGTAGTTTAAGATTTCTGTGGTTACTAAGAAAGTAGATTTTTGCATGAGCAAAGTGGCGAAAGAAACTGGTCCATTAAGAGACTAAGTACGGGACTTGGGTGCTCTGCCCTAAAATAGAGCCAATGTTCTTAAGTAGGATTCATGGGCATCTGAAGCAGTGGTTTCCAAAACTAACATAACCAAGAGAACTTTTTATTTATTTTTTTTTTTCATTTTAAAAAAATTTTATTTTAAAGGGGGTAAAACTAAACACAACAAAACAGAACAGAACAGGACATAAGCATAAATTTCAAAGCTAGACAACCAGAGATCTTCACTATCTGTCATATTGTCTCTTGTTTTCTTCCAAATGGTTGTCCTTATCTTTGCATATGGAGAGCTCATACTAAATAACATAGCCAATCTTTTCACAAGATGTGTAGTTAACTGGCTCCCACTTGCTGGGGGGGGGCATGGGACAGGGGGACAGGACAACATGAGAGGTCTGATTCTCAGCCTGCGTGACTGCAGGATCACAGGCGCCCCCCAGAGAGGGGAGGAGCTCCCTGCTCTCCGGGCACCGGGAGTCAACTGCATGCTGCAGGTCCCAAGGCACCAAGGTCTCTCCCCTGCAGGCTCCCTAAAGTGCGCCATACACACCTGCTATTTCTTTCTGATGAATTGACCATTCCATTTCCAAAGTTCTGAAATGGCCAACAGACCACAGAAAGAATTCTCTTTAGGCTCCTGTTTGAAACCAGGAGCTACAGCAATCTGCTGGCCTTGCTTCGGGGCCAGCAAGAGAGCTTTTTAAAAGTAAGTATTCATGTCCTACATTCGGTGTAGAGTAAGGCATGGAAATATAATTATAGGAGTTTCTCCAGGTGATCTTGGAAATCCTGATATTGCTGTGCATAACATCAAGTGTTTTATGTTTCTGGGGGAGCCATAGCTTTTATCAGATTCTCAAAGGAGTGCTTGGCATCGAAAAATTTTAAGAATGCTCATTGTTCCGCCATTGGTTCTCAAACTTATCAACAGAATTACCCAAAAATTTGTTAAAACACACATTTTCTGATTAAGCCAAGCCTGAATCCAAGCCTAGATTTTCTGATTCTATAAATCTGTTTTGGGCTGAACAGTTTGCATTAACTTAATTCCTTGGTGATGTTGATGCTGAGGTAGTAAGACACTGCGTACTATCCATTGAGAGCTACTGTTGTGGCCCCTCCCAGTAGTCCATACCTTTAACATCAAGTTCTAGAAGCAAAACGTGCCTTTCAGGATTCTTCATCAGTTATTAGCAGTGATAAACATTATAAGAGAAGGCAAATAAAACTTCCTTCTGAGAGAGAAGCTCTTTTCATGTAGCTTTATTTATGTCACGTGAAACGACTGCTTGGTTAATTGTATTTTGAAATGAAATATGTTAATTTTTACTTTTCTGCCACCTTGTGTGAAAAATATATTAACATATACATGAACGTTCAGTAGTACTTATGTTTCATTGATATATGCAAAAGTAGTAGTAGAAAGTAGTAGAAAGAGAGAAAGTGGCAAAGAAGTCCACAGGTGGCACTACACATTCATGCATGCATGCATACACATATACACATTCACCAGTTGAACCTCTGGGCCATAGTTCTGAGTTACATCTCAAGGATTTTTTATTTTGAAACAAAGTTTCCCTAAATTTCCTAAATGGCCATGGATGTAGGATCCTTGTGCCTCAGCCTTTCCAATATCTCTGATTACAGTTATTTGCCACTATGTTGAGTTTAACATTTGTGACTTTTAAGTATGCTCATGTTCTTCATGGCCAAAGAAAATACAACAGAATGTTAAAACAGAAACATTGTTTGACCTAAATATTAAGAGATGGGACAGATGATCCTGTGAATTTCTACAATGAGGAAAACCAGTTCTATGAAGAAGCATAACAGCTTTTTTGTAGTGCAACTTCAGTTGTCCTACCACTTGTTAAAAGGAGAAAAAAATGTTTGTTTGTTTGTTTGTTTGTTTGTTTAATGCAGTATTGGGGCTTGAACCTGAGGACTTTGCCCCAGCCCTTTAATGTTGAGACAAACTCTTGCTAAGTTTCCCAGGTTGGGCTCAAATTTATCATCCTCTGCTGCAGCCTCTCAGAGTGATAAGACTATAGGCTTGTTCCTGGCTGAAAAAGTAATTTAAAATGCATCATAATTTGCTTGTAATTGAAAGAAAAACATTTTAGTACAGTGGTCAAAACCTGTGGCTGTTCTTTATCTTGAAAAGCTCTACAGGGCTCACTATCACTTCTTTAGTGATAGTGATAGTGCCAGAGTAGTTATGTAAAGAAGTTCTCTATTCCATAGTCTTTTTATTGGTATTTGGTAATTTGACATTTCCTGGCTGTTAAAATATTGGTGAAGGTTATCAATGCTTAAGGAAATACAGTTAAAATTTTTATAACTTCAATTAAAATTTTTATAACTTTGTTATTACTTTACCATACTTTGAATCAAAACAACGGAACTTAGGTGATCAGTATCACTAAAATTTGAAATCAACAAAAATAGCTGCTTTTACCACATAATTGGGAATCTCCTTTTTGGAAAATTTTAAGCTACCACATTGTTGCTGACATCATTAGAATTTTTGACAAACAGGGAGCAATGGGGAAATAATTGCAGATTGTTGCTGATTTGTACTGCACAAAAAACAGATGTTTGCCAGATGGAAATGAGCAAAACGAGTAAATAAATAGATCTTATTCAAGTTTCTAAAAGTACAGACTAGGTGATGATTTGGAATATATATGTGTATGTGTGTATGTATGTAGATTGATTGATTGATTGATTGATTGACTGATTTTTTGAGACAGAGTCTTGTGTAGTGTAGATTTGCCTTAAACTTACTGGCCTCAAAGTCAGTGTCAGTCCTTCTGCCTTAGCCTCCCAAGTGCTGGGATTATAGTTGTGTACCATCGTGCATGACTAAACAAGTATTTTAAAAATTGGTTTTAGATTGAAAAAGGCCAGGAAATCTGTCATATGTAAACATAATAACATATGTCCTACTGTCTGAGGATGGAATGCTTGGCAAGACTCAACACTGTTTTGGCTTAACTTGAGTGTCTTTTGTGATTTTATGATTATTTCCATTTTAACATGTACTTTGCATTTATGGTTATATTAATTGTACAGTAATTTTCTTATCTCCACAGAATTACACTTGCTTTTTCATCAACAGGTGAAAAAGTCTGCTGTGTACTTTTCATGTAGCTTTATTTATGTCACGTGAAACAACTGCTTGGTTAATTGTATTTTGAAATGAAATATGTTAATTTTTACTTTTCTGCCACCTTGTGTGAAAAATATATTAACATATACATGAGCGTTCAGTAGTAGTTATGTTTCATTGATATATGCAAAAGTAGTAGTAGTGTTCATGAAAAGTTGGTTATAATTGTTTTTATTCTTTATTCTTAAACACTAAATATTTTGAAGGAGATATTAAAATCTGAGAATTAAAAAAAAAAACTTTTCATAAATTGTTCCCTGCCAAAGCCAAAAATGGGATTCTTCAGTGACAGACCTGACAAGTTGTCATCTATATTCTTTTTTATTGATTCTAGTTATTAGAGGTTTATCACTTTATGAATAATCTGCTTTGGGTTACTGGAGGTTTTTTATATGTGCTGAGTTAGAGTTGGTCTTCCTTAAAATTTTGTGTGAGAGGTTATTTGCCATCGTTATCTAACCCTTTAAATAATTTTACAGTGTTTCTCTCATCTCTTCTCCTGGCAAAACATTCGCCAAATGATATTAAATGTTCCATACTTTTAAATGTCTTTGACACCTCTCATTTCGTAACTGTTCCTTTCATAATATGATGCCCCAAACTGAGTAAGATACTCATAGATTGTATGAAGAAAGTGAAATCTGTTTGTGGTACTGGGGATCAAAGCTGGGGTTTTGTGCATGCTAGTTAAGCACTTTACCACTGAGGTACACAATCAGCCTTCCAATGGGAAATCTAAATTTTAAAGGAAGTACTACCTCCCTTCTTGGTCCTTTGTGTGTTTATTGATAAGTTTAAACTCTGATTCCTCACCAAACAAAAACAAAAAAACATTTCATGTCGTCAAACCCTCCTGGGTTCTCCCAGAAGAATATTGAGAAAACTATGGCTCCTTTACGTTTTACTTACTAGTTGGACTTCTTAAACCTAGATGTGTATGATACAGCTTTTTCATTATTATGTTTGGGGGTTAATTCTCATTCTAGTTTTTCTTGATCATTTTAAAATCTAGATTTTGGTTATATTTGTTCATAAGGTACATTTTAAAATCATTTTTATAATTTGTTAACTTAATGAAAATGGCTTTCAGGTGATAAAACAGTGGGATCAGTGATGAAATAATAGCATGTCACAGATTAGTAATACCAGTGGATTAATTACTAGTCTTTGTTTTGAGACAGTGGCACTATGCCACTGAACTATACACTCAGCTCCTAACAGTTTAGTTTTCTAACATGTAATTTATTTGAACCTATCAATACATAGACTGAATTTTAATTGTTTATAAAATAATGAAAATGTCTATATTTTTAAAAATAAAAATTATAGAAAATACAAGTATGTTACTTCAAAAGAAAACTAGTTAAAATTCTTAAAGCAAAAATATATCCTCTAGTGTTTAGGGTTTTTTTTTTAATATACAGGTTGTTTTTGAGGGGCTGGGGATCAAACTCAGCACCTATGTAGGGCTTTTTACACTGATCTACATCACTACTCATTAATTTCTAGTTTATGCTTTTCATGTAAAATTTTATGTACTTTTAGGGGGGTACTGGGGATCAAACTCACAACCTCATGCTTGCCAGGCAGGCACTTATGCCACTGAGTTAAATCCCCAGCTCCTTCATGTAAAATTTTTTGCTAAATCCCCAGCCTCTTCATGTAAAATTTTTTTCTTGAAATAATAGTATTTCTTCATCTGAGAAGTGTATATTCATCTCAGATAACCATTTTTGGGTTGGGTCTTTAAATTTAGGGGAGCTGAATTTTTTTTCCAATTCTTTATGTTCTAGATATTAGTCCTTTGAAGAACAACTGGCTAACATTTTTTTCCCATTCTGTGGATTGTCTTTTTACTTCCTTGGTGATTTCTTTTGCTATGCACAAATTTTTAATAAAGTAAGATCCCAGTTGTTGATTCTTCATAGTATTTCTCATATAATCAGGGGGTTTTGTTCCTGAAGTCTTTGCCTGCACCTTTGTTCTTAAGCATTCTCCCTATTCTCTCTTCCATTTTTAGAGTTTCTGTTTTAATATTTAGATCCTTCGATTATTTTGCTTTTAGTTTACTGCTGGTGATAGACATGGATCTTGTTTTAGTCTTTGGGGTGTGGAAAGCCACTTTTCCCATCTTTCTTCCAGTGTGGGGTTTATCTTTCCCAATGTTATTTTTCTAAATATAACTATTAGGAATGGGAGTATTTTAATTCATATATCTCATAAGAGACACATATCCACCGTATGTGTAAATACCACTCAATAACAAAAACAGATAATCAAAAATAGGAAAAGAATATAGACATTTCCTTAAAAAAAGAAATGTGTATAAAAAACATGTCCAACATCATCAGCCATTAAAGAAATGTAAATCAAAACCATAATGATATACAACTTTACTAGTATGTTTACAGTAAAAATTTATAAATGTCATCAAGGATGTATTCAAGTAAGATCCCTTATAGATTGCTAATGGGAATATAAAATAGTGCAAGTACTTTAGAAAACAATCCAGAAATTCCTCAAAATTATCACACAGCCTAGCAGTTTCACTCCTAGTGTCCATACCTGAAAAAAAAAGTTCACACAAAAACTTGCCTATATACAAACATTTCTAGCACCAGTATTCCTTGTTTTTTTTTTTTTTTTTGGTACTGGGGATTGAACTCATGACCTTGCGCTTACCAGGCAAGCACTTAAGCCACTGAGCTAAATCCCCAGCCCTGCACCAGTATTCCTAATAGCCCAAAGATAGAAATCAGTATGGCTATTCCTCAAAAACTAATGTCCATCTACTGATTAATTTATAAGCAAACTGGTATGTCCATACACTGGGATATTAATTAGCTATAAAAAAAGGAATGGAAGAGTGCTGCATGTTTAGATCATGGAGGAATCTTAAAACTATTAACAAGCCAGTAACAAAAGAATAGCTCATTTCATTTATAGGAGGTGCCCAGGTAGGCAAGCCTATCAAAGGACAGAAAGTAGATTAATGTTTGCTGTTGCACAGGGCAGTGGCAGAAAAGAGTGGGAAGTGAGTGACTGCCAAAGATACTTTATTTTTGGGAAAGGTGATATCAGAAATGTCCCAAAATGTATTATGGTAACAACTGCACATCTTCATGTATATACAGTGGTACCTCAGTTCGCAGACTTGATTCTTTGCACCGTTCTGGTTGCAAACCAAGTTGGATGAGAAGTAAATCAAATTCAGTAGTTAGGTTCAATTCAATGCTGACACTTACGGGTAAGTGATTCTGTGCTTGTCCAGTAGAGTACATTACTCAAAACCCCAACAGAAGTTTCCCACATCCAGCCTCAGGGCCAGGTATTTCTTATTGCCTCCTCAAACTGTGGACTGTGTGTGTATGGCAAGAGGCCAATCTTAGTGCTGGCAGCAGTGTGTTCCAGCTTATATGTCAATTTCTTGTAGTAGGGGTTTCTTTTGTCCTGCCATCTTGCAGGCTTTTTGTTAGTCAGTCATCAAGAAATGCCCATCACTAGCTCTGGCTGGAAAGAGCATAAACAAAAATTTAAAATTCCTTTATGTTGAGTTCCTTTTTTTTCCTAGCCATGCTTATTTCTGTTCTCAAGGGTGACAGAGTATTAGTAAGACAAATTAAAAATATGTAAGTTTGTTATGTTCTAATTTTCTTCCTTGATATTTTATAACTTGAAAATTTCTTGTAGAAGGATTTCATTTTCTTCCACTTAAAAGTTTAAGGTTTTATATAGCAGATGGCACCCCATTCCAACAAGCATGGAAAACAATGCAGTTCTTTCACTGTTTTATAGGGTAAGAACCACTCCACTATGAGTTAATAGTTTTGGTGCTTTATAAACAAAATTTTTGGCATGAAAAGGCTCTTAAGCGCTTGAAGTGTCCATTTTTAACGTGTAAAAATGAAATTTCATCCCACTCCCATTCCCTTTTTGCACTGGGAATTGGACCCAGGGACTCACACAGCTTAGGCAGGTACTCTATCCGCCATTTCCATTTTTAATGCTGTTTCTCTTTTATTCATTTATCACATTCTTTAACGTTTCGCCTCTGACTTTAAAAACTAACTTGCCATTGTTATCTGAGTCAATTTGTGAACTTTGTGTATAGTGACACACTATTGGATTCATTGTAATTGAAATATATTGTAGTATCTATTACAACTAGCTGTCTATGATTGGGGTATTTTTCTGTTTTCTGTTGTTTTACTCTTCTTTCTCTCTTTTTTTTTTTTTTTTGGTACTGGGGATCGAACTCACAACCTTGCGCTTGCCAAGCAGACACTTAAGCCACTGAGCTAAATCCCCAGCCCATACTCTTCTTTCTCCTTCTTTCATCTTCTTTCTTTCTTTCTTTCTTTCTTTCTGTCTTTCTG
This sequence comes from Dolichotis patagonum, assembly GCA_004027295.1. NCBI lineage: Eukaryota > Metazoa > Chordata > Mammalia > Rodentia > Caviidae > Dolichotis > Dolichotis patagonum. The sequence continues at coordinate 23,149 of PVJX010013055.1, read as the reverse complement.
TCTTTCTGTCTTTCTGTCTTTCTGTCTTTCTGTCTTTCTGTCTTTCTGTCTTTCTGTCTTTCCTTCTTTCTTGACAAGGTCTTGCTGTATAGTTCAGCCTGGCCTCAAACTCAGCAATCCTCCTGCCTCAGTCTTTTCTGACTGCTAGGATTACAAATACATGCCTCCAAGCCTGGTTATGAAATATTAACTTTAAATCTTCTATCTATTTAATGTTGGTTATCTTCTTTTCCTAACCATACATCTAGAAAAAAAGGTATAATGTTAAATTATTCAACGTCAAAGAGGTTTTTGTGCATGAGGCCCTAGTTTCAGTCCCTGATACGGGAGGGGGGGGGTTTCTGTTGTTTATCCATTCCTCCTTCCTTCTTTTTTTGAGGGGGAGGTCTGTATAATTTGAGAAATCCACTGGTTTGTTTAAATTTTCATATATATGAAGATGAGAGATTTTTCTCATTGGCCAAGGTAAGTGGAACCAAAGTGCTTATTTAACTCTTAATTATACACATAAGGGTCTCTCACATTATTGGAAGTAACAGATTTTCTTTAGATTCTCCAGTATTGCTTTTCTTTTAATCTCTGTTTACTTTCTCACCTCTGTTGATTTATTCAGTTGTAACCTAGAAACCAACTAAAAAGGAAGGAAGTGAGAGATGTGTATTTCTGGGTGGTAACTGGAGTAGTTTCCTCTTCCCCTGGCCTAGTTTAGCAGCCAGAAAAAAAGGCTTTTATCCACCCCTACCTTCCAGCCAAAAAAATTAACAGTAACAATGCACTTTTCCTTAATCCAGTATTAAGCAAGGTAGAAACTCATAAGAATAATTAAAGAAATAAAATGCGCTCTCTTTTGCTAGGTACTTTTCGCAATCTAAAAGGCTGAATCTGTGGTCCCTAACGAGGTATAAGAAATTTAGCAGTTGAAGCTTATACAAACTTCTTTATATCATTACTTCACTATTTTTGTTTGTGCTAGAAATTTACCAGAGTACCAGACCAAACTTAATATAATTATAAAAATGATAGCCCTGCCCCCACCATGAGACGAGGTCTTACTAAGTAGTTCAGACTGGGACTGGGTTTGACCTCACTATGTAGCCCAGGCTAGCTTGAAACTGTAGCCAATCTTCCTGCCTCAGCCACCCAAGTTCTGAGATTACAGTTGTACACCTCCATGCCCAGTGCTTAAATATCTTTAAATATTTAAAAGGTATTTATTTTATCAACTAATTATATCTTTTTGCATTCTTTATTTGCATCAAAAATTAACCATAACTTAAGGTCAATCCTATATAGAACCCTCGAATGAAGCCATAGGCTGAGGCAGAAGAAGCATGTTTCAGCCAAGCCTGGACTGTTTAGAGACTTAACCTATCCTTTCTCAAAACCAAGGACAGGGATATAGCCTTATGTGAAGGCTCTGAGTTCAAGCTCCCTCACCTCCAAAAGACTATAGTATAGTATTTACAGTAGTGGAAAGACCTTTTGATTTAATTCAAGCATGATATATGGAATACTTTTTGAAAATGTATGTTTCATTTTTCAGTATAGTTAAATTACCTTGATTTTATTTTAAAAATAGTGCTTCTACTTTACTAGAAATGTGTGATTACTGTGGCAATTTGGATTGTCAGTTAAGCATATTTACATATGCTCTTCAATTGTCTTGGGGTATGATAATACTTGAGGCAAAGAGCTATTTTTTATGGTTATATAATTATCTTTCTCTTTTTTTGTAGTCCTGGGGATTAAACCCAGGGCAAGAGCTGTACCACTGGGCCACATCCCCAGTCCTATGCTTATATAATTAATGAATTTATGCAAGAGTATAGAATTTTGTAAAATACTGAGCTTATTCTCTTTTGTACAAAAATCATAGAAATATAAATTAAGAAAATTTTACTTAAAAGTTAATAGCTTATAGTATCAAGTTATATTGAGCAGCTGGTATGTTTCGTTGTTGTTTGGGGCTCAGAAAAAACTGCTGTGTTTGTCCAGTGGCTTTTCATTTTATGTCTAAATGATTATGAATGAATTATTAGGATATATGTTTTAATAATTCACTTGACAGCATTATCCAAAATATTTTGTTCTGGGCAGGGGATATAGCTCAATGGCACAGTGCCTACCTGGGAAGTACGATGTTCGTGAGTTTGATTCCTGGTATAACTAACTAACTAATTTTGTTTTGTATGTTAGTATCACTATAAAATAAGGCCATATTTTCTCATGGTATTTGAATAATCATTGTCCATCTATTTTTAGTCTTCTGAATGGTAGGGAAGTACTCTACTACCATGGAGGTGCATCCCCAATCTCCCCCGCCCCCAGCCCTGTGTAAACTTAGTCTTGCTAAATCAGGCTATCTTAAATCTGCTATCTTATTTCATCCTCTAAAATAAATGCAATTACAGATTTTTGTCACCAAGCCCAGCTCTTTCTATCCTTAAAGCAAGATCAATCAATTTATTGATTGTGGTCTTTAGAGGTAGGATCTTGGTATATATCTCAAGCTGATCTCAAACTCTGGCTCCTATTGCCTCAGCCTCCCAGAGTGCTGGGGTTACAGGTGTCTGTTATCGTACCTGGCTAACAAGGGAAATCGGTACAAAGCCCTCATGTACTAAATTGAAAATACCTTTGTTTTCCAATAGCTAACCTGCTGTGTTCTATAAAATGAAATTAATACATGTGGAATAGGTATAAAGAGATTTATGTGTGTGGCATAGGGTTAAGTTTTCAAATTATTTAAGTTGAGATATCTACTTGAACAAATAATGAAAGATTATTTTTATATATATCGTTTAAAACTAGGCAAAGTACTTATATTTAAGCCTGTATTTTAAATTTAAGTGAATACACATGTGTTTCCATACATACCTAGTTAATTTGGGGAAGGGGGAAGCTACTGAAGGTTAAATCCCAAGGATTTTGCACTAAGCTACATCCCTAACCTTTCTTATAAGGCTTGTTGTAGTTTTTAAAATATTGAGGAAAGAAGAGACTAGAACAGAATAGAAGCAAAGCTTTTATAAATATAGAAGGGAAGAGAGGTTGAAAGGAAGGAAGGTGAATGGGAAACAGTTGTCCAGACTGAACTTGAAGATTCTTCTGCCTCAGCCTTTCAGGGTGCTAAGATACAAGCTGTATGTCATCATTCCCTGCTTTAATTACATCTTAGCTCTGCAGTGTAGTTGACTGACCAACTGTCCTTCTCTTGCTTCAGAAACTTAATAAATTTCATTGAATGCTCTAACAATTTAAAATTTAATTATACTGGCAAGTTAGTAGCATGCAGCCACAAATTTGTTTTCCATCTCTATTCCTTGATTTATTGAGTAGCTGAAGTTAGCTTTAATATCATTGTGTAAGCTTCTAGTATAACAAGGAAATCACTATTACAGCATTTTTCATGAAAAAAAAATGAGCACTGTGTGTAATTTTAAGTTTTTTAGTATTAAAAATTGATGCCTGGTGTGATGGCACAGGCAGGCCTGTAATCCCAGCACTCTGGGAGACTGAGGCAGGTGAAGTGCTAATTAGAGTGAAGCCACCACCAAACTTAATGATTTGGCAAGATGTTGTCCCAAACAAAAAATAAATAAGGATATAGCTCATTGTAAGGCCCATTCACCATTCCCCAGTATAAAAGAGAAGCAAGCAGGTTGAGGAACATGTGCCTGTGTAGCACTCTGGGATGCTGAGACAGTTAGGAATATAGCAAATTAGATCACAGCGTGGGCAAGTTAGCAACTGGGTTGAGACCCTGTCTTAAATAAAAAATAAAAAGGGCCAAGCTTATAGCTTAGATGTGAATGTCTCTGATTATCCTCAGTATGGAATGGGAGGGGGTTAAGTGAAAAGAAAAGCAAAAAAATTTTTCTTTATTTAACCTAATATATCCACAAAATTTTAATATGTAAGAAGTGTAAAATTACTTAAATAATGTTCATAGTTATTGTGTATTTTGTACATACAGTACACATCAAATGTGAGTAACTACCTGTTTCATGTGCTTAGTAGCTGCCTCCATATTTGGTTAGTTGATACCACATTAGACAGCATAACTGTAGTTGAGATAGAGGAATTATATACTGTAAATATGTGCTAATAAAAATTTGAAAAGTTGATTAAATGCATCAGAAAATATGCTTTTAGAGTTATCTGTGAACCCTATAGATTAAAATGTACAAGTAGTGAAAGTGTCATCAATAATTTTTAAATCTGACAAATTAAATATTACCAGTTTATTTTTGTTTAAAGTGCCTCTGAGGCTTATGTCATTTGATGTCAATGTTACACCAAAAATATTTTAAATTGATTTTTTCCTAAGTTTTTAAAATATGGCAAAAGAAACTAAAAAGGTAAAAATCTTGGGCTGGAGATTTAGCTCAGCAGTTCAAGCACTTGCTTAGTAAGCACAAGGTCATGAGTTCGATCCCCAGTAACCCCCCCCCCAAGATAAAATCTTTAGTTGAAAACACTGAAAGTGTTTTTTATGGCTTAAAGTTATGCTTTTTGTTTGCCAACTTGAGATATTTGCATGTTGTTCTGTGCACCTTCTCACCTTGGTAAATCTGGAAGGCAGAAACTTGTACATATTTGCATTTGCTTTTTGAAGGAGACAGTAAACTTGAGCTCTTGGTCTCGCCAGTAGTCTGTCTTTGTCTGTTGTTAAAATTATGAGCCAGTCTCTATGGCCGCAGCCAAATGAGTAATCACCAGTAATGTGACTCGTGCTGGAAGTGACTCCATCAGCACCTGTGACGGAGGATTAGTTACAGTTTACAGAGCACCGCCTCTTCCCTTCTCTGTATGCCCTAAGCCAAGTAACTCGTTCTCATTTGGGTGTCTGCACTGTTGGAAGCTACTGCAGTGTGCTTTCCACGCAGAGTACAGTGGGAAAGGCTTTCTGTAGCTAATGGATGGCTGTTCTCTTTATTTGGAGTATCTTACTGGTTATGTAAGTGACCTCGGGAGAAATTATCCTGACCTAGATCGGAGGATGCAGTAGTGCTTCAGCTGCAGGATTTCTTAGTCGTTAACACCACGGCGCTGATGACAAAGAGCAAGTTGTAATCCTCATCGCTGCCAGGGCAGAGCCCGGAACAGGCAGAAAATCGTCATTTGCTCGTCGGAGACTTGTTAGGTTACAGCTTCTGCTTCGCTCTGTGATCTTGGCTTTTCTTCCTATATACAATGACGCTGCTGCGAGTGAGCTTAGAAATGCTTGGTTTGAGAGCCATTTGCCTGTGATTTTTGAAGACTAAAGAAATACGCTAGATTAGAAGAAAAATACTGCTCAAGAATATCAACTATACTTACTGACCTTTATCAAACCCATGGCTTGGATTTCGGAGATTTAAAGACACTTAAAAATTCTCAAGAACAAAGTACGGTTTGTATTTTCCTGCTTCCTTTTTCTTTTGTCTTAATTTACATTTGATTTTGTTCTCAGACTTAGGAATTAAGGTCACTGCCTTTTTATAGTTCTAGCCTCAGCGTTCTTAGTTTTAAGGTTTTAAAAACTACTTTAAAGAGCTTTACTGTGTTTGTAGTAATTTAAGAAGACTGTACAAAGATTAATTTAAAAACTAGAATTTGTTTATGGTTAGGAGTGTTTCAAATTAGACTGTGTTTCAAGGGAAGCAAGGATATTTGTTTTGTGAGGTGTGTGTGTGTGTGTTATTCTATTCCCCACCCCCAGCTTGTTTTCTAACAGTATCGTGTTTTTTAATAGACCTGCTTGGGTGGGAATTTGGACTTTGTTCTTTCAAGTCACTTTTTTTTTTTTGTAGGCTAAACCTTCACTTATAAAATGTTGCCTAGATTGTTTTCTGCTTCAGTATTTACCAATACTTATATTTATATCAATATTTGTGAGATTAATGAGCCTAATTTTTTTATTTGAAAAAGGAGTTATTAAATGTTAACTTGAGATTGTTAGAAACTTGGATTGCAGACATAAATTTCGTGAATTTCTTGTTAAATGTTCAGTGTTGAGCTTTAACATGGTTTGTTTGAGCAGCTGAGTTGTATTCGAGAACTGTAGCTGATTTATTTTAAAAAATGTTTTTCGGGGAAGGCTCATCTGTTCGCCTCTTCCTCATGTGAATGGAATGTGGTGCAGCATGGAGCCCCAAACAGGATACAGTTGTTCTAAGCATTCTTCCTATAGCGTGGTAGGCCTCAGTAGAAATGTAGGCTCTGAGCTATATTTATTTTGGCTTTAGAATGTTTCTCAAGTGTGTTTAACATTGACAAATGACCTTTAAAAAAACCCTCTTAATCCATTAATAAAATTGAAAAATTTGTTTCAACTAAATATTCGGTTTTAAGTTAGTAATTTTAGTTTGGATTTTCAAAGGCTTTTTCAGTATTTGAATAAACCTTTTGTGATTTAGGGCCATATTCTGTTTTAACTTTCATCACATGGTAGCTCATTGCTTCCCCTTAGGCTGTGGAAGTTCCTCTTAGAAGGATATCTTTAGAGTCTTTAATTAGTTATGCGTGAGTTCTAGTTTCTTTACATTCCAGTGCACCTAGACCTTTGAAATATTTACTACAGGTTCAGTATAAAAGCAATAGGGTTCATTTGATTTCATTTAAATTACATACATTTTATTTTTAACTAAATAATTTAGCTCAGAGATATGTTAAACTTGTGTACAAAAATTTACAAATGTTACATTGTTTATTTACCACTTTGAGAAAGAGTATATTTTAACCACAGTAATTTATTTGTGGTTTGTTTTTAATCTTTCCATAAAGTAGACTCAATTTTTCACTTGATGAATATTGAAATACTTCTTTAATGAGTATTATAAAGTGTTAGTACTTGATAGCATTGTGGTTGAAATAAGTATTTCAACATTTGCAACTTGTGGCTTTTTTATTTCCTATTTAAGAAGCATAATATACTCTGGACCTGTATAGATGATTTATAAGTATTCGTGTATCAGAAATAGAACATTGTTCTTAAGAGTATTCAAATAAGATCATTTGTAAGCTAATTTTTTTATATTTTTGGTAGCCAAATTTAACCAGTGGCTTTCAATTAAATACCTTGAAAGTTTTCAGATTTTTTTAACCTTGACAGTAGATCTTTTTCTTGACTACCCAACTGTACAAATTTTAAGTTGGCTTGTTAAAATTTACCCCTACAACTAACCTACCTTGAAAAGAAAGTCCTAAAAGTTTCTTTTCAGAAGAATGTTTTTCGTATTATAAAATGAGCGCTTCATAGGAAATGCAAACCACCAGTACTATTTGCCTAAGAAAGGAGCACTTAAGTCTGAGAAGTTTGCTTCTTTGTCAAATCCTACTTAATTGAATTGTATCTTTAGCCACTTAGATAATATCTTTTGTGAACCATTTTTGTTAACTTTCTTGGATTGACCTGGCATGTTTGAAAAGAATTAGAACATCTGATAATGTTCAAAGATTTAAAGTCCTCTTGAGAATGTGCCAGTTTTTTTTTCTAGTTTACTAAACATTAAAACTGACAGGTAAAAGAAAAAGCCATTGTTTCACAGTAAAGATCAGCTAAATTAATCCCTTATTATTTATTTCATGTCATTTGTTCACACAGTGATGGGCCTTTTTAAGTCTGAATAAAATGTTTTTGAATTTCTTACAAACTTCCTTCTTAATAATAGGATTTTAGTTCTAGCAAATGGAAAATATTAGAAGACAACAGTATCAAAAGGTAGCTAAGTAATATGGGGATTTTCTATTTTGAAAATGTAATTTCGCCCCTGAATAAAATACCTGATAAATACATAGGACAGGTTACCCTGGGGCATGGGAAGGATATTACTGTAGTTTTTCTAAACATAAATATTGACAGTAAATGTAAGAAGATTTTTTTCAGAGGGTAGGTTAAAGGGATCAAACTCAGGGCCTTGTTCTTGCTAAATATATGCTGCATTACTGGGCTGTACCCTAACCCTGAAATTTTTTTCGCGTTATTCAGTTAAGAAACATCATGTTTATGTATTCATGAGTTCACTGTGTAGAAAGAAGGCATGTTTAAAATATCTGTTTATTATCATGTGTTTTCACTGATCACTTACGGACTGTAGTGAATCAACTTGAAACCCTTTTAGAAGTTTCTTAAATATAGAAACTAACTTCCTAAGAGCTTTTAAGATCTTGAAATTGTTCCTCAGGTAATGTTTATTCCTTGTAGTTAGCAAGATGTTATATTTCTTTCAGAAATATTATAAGGGCAGACACTGGCTTGGGATCCCCTGAGCATTTTTGCTATGTCATAAACTTTATTTTGTATCTTGGTGGTCACTTCATTGCCTTATAGTAAGGATTGTTTCCTTTGTGATATAGGTCATCTAGAAGCTGGATTGGCTAATTGTTTTTCAAACTGTTATTCCTTTATAGTAAAGCTACCCGTTTTTTTTAAGATAGAAGAATTTTGTTTTCATTTTCAGAGTTTTAAAACAGTGCCATGGGTACAAGCACGCTTGGTTTTTATTCTGACTTCACCTGCTGTGAAAGTGTTACTACTTAGTTAAAAATACATGGTATTCTAGCTTCCTTCTTCCCCCTTTGTCTCCTGCCTGTGTTACACTCATCCCAATGTATAAATAACATCCTTCATATAAAAGATGTCTTTCAAAGAATCATAGGACCTTGGATTTACTTTTTACAAAGTACTGGAGAGAAACTTTTACTGCTTATATAAGTTTTGTGTGATGTTTTTTACTCTGCTCTTCCTCCTTGCTGATCTCATTGAAGTGGCTGGATTTTTATTTGTGCTCAGAGCAGGAACGGGGCCAAGGGTGGAGATTAAAAGGGGGTGAAGTTAAAAGATCAGATGCCTCCTGATCATTTAAAAATCTCACTTAATTCAGATGACCTAGAAAAAAATTAATTATAATGTATCTCTCCCTCCTATGAACAAATACTATGTTGGTGAGGGGAGTAAGCGTGGTCTGGTGGTTCTTACCTGTGATATAGCACTCTGGAAAGCTGAAACTGGAGTATAGCAAGTTTCAGGCCAGCCTGGAAAGTGTACCAGTTTAGTGAAAGCCTATGCAAAAAATATAAAAGTAAAAACTAGACACTGGGGATGTAGTGTATAGAGGCTCTAGGTTCAACCCCTAGCACCTCAGAATGAATGAAAGAAACAAGGAACAAGAAGGAAGGAAGGTCAGTCCTACTTCTGCAGGAGTTTCTTTTTTTAATGTTAAGCAGAGAATTTTATATGCATGCATATTTAATATTTTTAAAAATAAAAAACAGACTTTACTGCAGTGTTTTTGTATTCCACATTATAGTTATTCTTTTTTTAGTAAACAAAATATTGTATGGATAAAAACATTACTTTTAAGTGTACCAGTGTAATGACGACACTGATACATTGTATTGCTATACTGTGTACCCCTCACACCATATTTTGAAGATACAACCCAGAAAATAACCATTAGACATTTTTTGTTTCTTTTGACAGACTTTCAAACCTCTGGTTGAAAAAAGTGTACCCAGTTCAATCACTGCAGTAGAATTCCTTATAGATAAACAACTGGATTTTTTAACTGAAGATAGTGCCTTTCAGCCCTACCAGGTAAGAAATTTTAGATCACTTCGGGAAATTAAGTTTGTTAACCTTTCAGATGTCCTTTTTAAACATTGTTTTATCTAAACATCTTAGTTGTACAGAAATACACTTTATTCAATAAATTTTGATGCACAAAGTATTCATTCAGTCAACAAATGTATACTGAGCTGAGTGTGGTGACACACACTATTCCCAACACTCAAGAGACTGAGACAGGAGGGTCTCCAGAAGTTCAAGGCCAGCCTGAAGTACATAGCGAGACCCTGTCTCACAAAACAAATATGTATTGAAAATACACTGAACTGCTTGTATGTAGGTCGGAATATAGATCTGAACAAATAAGGTGATACATGCCTGTAATCTTGCACTCTAAAGTAGTACTGTTAGAAAAGACTGGCTAGATAGTATAAATTATATTTGTCTTCAGCTCTAAAATTTAAAAATTACATTGATTAATGTAATCCAGACTGTTTATAATAAAATTTAACATAATAGTGGGTCATTTTGTTTTATTTCTTTGATGCAGGGTCTCACTGTGTAATTCAGGCTTTGCTAGAAGTAGCTATATAACTCCAGTGAGCCTAGGAATGCTGAATTCTGCCTTCCAGAGTGTTGAGATTACATATGTGCCACCATGCCCAACTCATTTTGTTTTTAATGGGAAATTTGCTTTTAGATTATCATTAATTGAATAATTTAAAAACTTAAATGTAAATACATTTAATTGAACAATATTTTTCAGTATACTGGTCCTGGGCCTCTTGTATCCTAGGCAAGTGTTTGACCACTGGACTCTTTATCTCCAGCCATTTTTATTTTATTTTGAGAGAAGGTTCTACAAAATTCCCAGCACAGCCTTCCAACTTGTGATCCTCTCACTTCATCTGTCCACAGTAGCACAAATTACAGGCTGGTACATTGGGCTTGGTCAAGTTCTTGTTAATTTTTTAATCTATAAGTAAAAAGTCAAGTTTGTTTTCTTTGTATGTTTGGACATTAGATTGAAATAAATATATATTTACACATATCTTTTTACTTACATGTTTAAAGTAATACACATTGCATTCAAGGATGAGCAAACCAGCCTTTTTTTTTCTCTCCAAAGAGTAGAAAGTTAATGCTTACTTCATTTCAAGCTCATTACTATTTAAAATTGTTTCCATATAAAGAACAAGAGCATGAATTAATGAGCACTGATTTGTCCTGGAGGTGTATTACTGAGAGGATTAGAGTAGTTCTGATAGGTTTGCCAAAAGGATAGTTCATTTGGTGTAAAAATGTTATTTTTTTAATTTGAAGTCTACAGATGTGCTTCTGTCTTTTCATGTTATTTTTCTTATGTTGGCCTTTTTTTAAAAAAAGTATTGTTAGCTTTTGTCCTTTGCTGCTCATGTTTATAGGTAAAAGCTCACACCAAAACTAAACAGTGGAGATTTTGGAGCATTTCCCCTTGGATTTTAATTTTATGAATAGCGTTATGCTTACAATACATATAAAATGTATATCATATCTAAAAATTATTTAGAATGAGAATAGATACATTTATGTGAAATCAAAAGAACCTTTCAACTCTTACTGTCATAATTCTTTAGTTACATTATTAGCACTTTGCAGGTTTCAACTTGGGTTTGATTTAGAGAAGTGAAATAGTTTTAAAAATAAACTTGGTAGGAGGCCTACAACTGTACAATGTGTTCATTAAAATTAGAGTAATTGAAAGAATATATGGTAACTGCCATTTTTATAAAATGGTTTTAAATTCTGATCATTTTTTTCTTTTTATTAAAGATAAAGGCACAAGAACTAAAGTTTTCTTGGATTGATGAATTGTATGATTTTTCTTTGTTCATAAGTTATTGAGACTGCTTGGTAGATGTGTGCAAATCAACTTCTGGCCTAGAATTTGTATTATTACTTTTCAGTAGTGAAGTGACTTGCTTAACTTTTTTGTTTGATTTGTTTGTCTGTCTGTTTAGTGCTTAAAACCCAGGGCTCTCTACATGCTGTAAGCACACTACCACTAAACTGTCCCCAACCTCTCCCTTGACATCGAACTCATTGGTGCTCCCTAAAATGAACTTAGAAGGAATTAATCAAAGAACACTTGATTTTTGGATTTTCTTGTAAATTGTAAAAGTAACTAATGGTTTATAAGAGAGTCTTTCTACATGCATTTTCATTTTTATATTTTAGCTTTTTAAAAAAATCAATTCAGAAATATCAAAACATTTTTTCTAGTGTATGAGAAAAATGAAAACTGCCTATTTGAATTTGAATAGAAATTTACTGTAGAGGCCTATGATGGCTCAGTCTAGGTTTCCACATTTACTTAATTTCTAAAATACAGATACATTCCAGGAATCAGAAAAAAAAATCAGGATATATAGTTAAACAGGTACTACTTCTGTGCTTTCCTCTAACCAGTTGTCTAAGCTACTTACTACATTAAATTTTTTGGCATGGTAAACATAGCAACTTTTACTGGCATAGATTCTGTAAATATTCCCTTGACCTATCTCAGTGTTAGAAGGCAACACCATGTAAGTCAAAGAGGTTCTTGAGGACACTTGAACAAGCTTTTAAAATTATTGCTGCTTTTTTTCCCTCATTTCTTTAAATTTCATTAGACAGTTTCTTTTGAATCAAGGTGTTATTTATTCTTTATAAAGTTCTTAGATATAAGGGGTAGAATTTCTTTAGAAATGACCAGCCTGGACAATTTAGTGAGACTTTCAAAATGAAAAAGAGTTGGAGTATAATTCAGTAAGAATTCCCAGCATAATTCAGTAATAGAGTTCCCAGTAATTGTCTGTCTTTCTGTCTGTCTGTCTGTCTGTCTGTCTCTAGTGGATTTCAAGGTGAGGCTGGACTAGGCAGTGAGACCTTTTTTCAAAAGACTAAAAGAGAAAGAAGAAAAAAAGAAAAGTGAGCATACAGCTTGACAGGAGAATACTTACCTAGCATGCAGGAGGTCCTGGTTTATATACCCAATTTTGGAAGGAAAAAGAAAAGAAGAAATTCCTTTTGGATATCTATATGTGTAGAATCATGAGTATATGAATTAAATTTTGGGCATTCCCAGAAGTGATACTTTGCTATTTGGTAAATATTTTGGCAATGAGCATTCCAACCTGCCACCTTTTTTATAGTTACATAGTCCCATTTTAAACAGAAACAGATGACTAAGGATTAATACTACAAGTCCTTTTTAATTCGCTTGAATCCTGCTCCTTTCTAGCTGAGTGATTTTAGTGCACAGAACATTACATGTATTAAATTATTTGATCAGATTTGACACCTACTTGAGTTTTCAGGGTGCAATCACTAGGTTATAATTTTCAGAATTATGGAAGAAAACTTGAGAGAAACTGAACTAGCATTTTACAGGCATATAGTGAATACATATTAATTAGGTCACTGAAACATGTAGCTTGTTTTTGTTTCTGTGTTTCCTCCTTTTTGTTGATGATGCCTAGTTAACTTTCTCTGAAACAGAGTTGAGGGAATGGAGAGAGGAAGTAGGAGGGGACTCAGATCTACCCTTTCAGGTGACTGGGAAAGACCCTTTTGTAGTTTATTGTTGTTACTATAATGGTATTGTTGCTTTGCTTTGAAATATGATTATAAAAGTTCAGAGACTTTTCATTAAATTGGATTGCTGGTTTTGTTTTGTTGTTTCCTTAACAGGAGGGTCTCACGTTGTTGGCTGGATGAACTCCTGGGCTTAAGCATTCCAGGCTCAAGTGTTTGTTCTTAACTCAGTCTTCTGAGTATTTTGGGACCACAGGCATGTGCCACTGTACCTGGCCTTGGTTGCACTTTTGATAAGATTTAAATGAAAACAATTCATAAAGAAATTAGAACAGTCAGCTTTTGGTGCAATTTTGAAATCAGCCTGACCTGTTTTTGGCTACTGACCATGCCCATGCTTGTGTTTTCAGGTTGCCTCATAGAGATGATTTCTTGCCTAAAAGTTGCATATAACTATCAGTTAATCTTGCTTGGTCTAGTTTGTTAGTCCAGTATTTCCTCGGGATTGCACTCAATATTTTTAAGTATAATAAAAAATACAAGGGACACTAGTGAATTATGTGCTTATTCAAAATTGTGCCGTTTTTATTTTATTGTATATTGAAACTTACTAGAATTGTGCTAGAACTGAAGAAATAATACACCAGTTTAAAGATTAGGGTCATATTAAGGTGAATTTTGAGACAGTCTTGCTCTGTAATTCAGGCTGGCCTCACACTCACGGTAATCCTCTTGCTTCAGCTTTCCCACTGCTGGGATCATAGGTATGTACCACTATGCCCAGTGAGATGATAAATTTAGAGAAAAAAGAATTCATACTCCAGTTTGTATTCACTGTAGAATATACATATTGAACTACTTTACTGAACAGTAGATACTGTACTGAGGTGAACTACAGATTGCAAGTTGAAGGAGAGGGAATGATAGAGCAAAGTATTTCCTTAGCATCTAAACTGAAGATGGTGTAAGGAATTAAACCAAAGCATAGTCTTGTATTTTCTAGTAAATTAATGTGTCAGAATTATGCTGGCTCTGTTTAACTATAATTTCTGTAGTCTCTCAGTGTTAGAAAGGTTTTTTTCAATTCATGGTACAGGCTAGACAAGTGTATTACCTCTGAACTATTACTCTAGCTTGGTTTGGATTCATATTTATTTATAATTTTTCCACGATTGATCATAGACATTTATGGAGTATAGTTTCACAATATCCTTAAGGTAATTGTTGATCAACACACCTGGTTTATTAAAAATAGCTCAAACAATTGCTGAGGATAAGATTAAGTAGCATGAAATGAAGTCATGTTTTATGGGGTTTTTTTGTTTTGTTTTTTCCCTTTTTTTCTCCTCCTAAATGTGTATCACTGTTCTGAGGAGCTTGGAATTACTTTAAGACAAGGTTGAGATAATTCAAGTGAGATTGGAATTTAGCCCCGTGTTAGCAAAGGTGAAAAATTAATTGGTGATTGATTAGTTATAAATGACAAAATGTTAATACTTTTTTGAATTAAACATTTGAAAGAAGTTGTTCACTAGAAGGTTACAAGCAGATTTATTCTGCAGGGAACTAAGAATAGTCTTAAACTAAACTTGCTATTAGTTTACAGACGGAAGTAAATAAAATACCATGTTACTGTTGGTATAGAATATTGATGCAGTTTTCAGTGATAACAGTCAACTGTTGTACTCGCCCTCTGTGATGCCACAATAGAGGGTAGAGAGGGTTGGGGAAATGACTTGTTTTTTAAACTTTACTTTCACTCTAATTTCAGTACAGATAGATATGTCAGTTTAGAGCATTTTTACACTAAACATTCCTATGTTGGAAGTTGACTTGGTACTATATTTATTAGTAAATATTAACATTCCACATTCCTATCTAATTTTTTTCCTAGTATCATGTTACTGCTCCATCATTAATTTTACGAATAATACATACATATTCAGAAACTATTCAACACTGCAGGTTTTTTTGTTGTTGTTTTTTTAAGATCAAGTAGCGAGCGATGCCTAAACTTGACAGTGAATGTGTTTTAACAGAAATTTGTGAGAATCTCTGGAGGTTTGTTTGTCAGGATATAGAAATTTATCCTCTTTCTCCTTCTTCCCTAAACAAGGCAGTTGAAGGAGAAAGGGAGACCAAAGGAAAAAGGGCACTAGAAGTTCTATTCTTTTAAGTGTCTCACTGACTGTTGACCCATCTCTTTCCAGAAAGAAATCTTTAAATGACTTTGAGCAGTGCTCCTGTCTCAGCCTTCTAAGTCCCTGGGATTACAGGCATGGATTACTTTGAAAGGCCAAGCATCTTTATTTTCTTGGAGTTTATGATATGGCAAGAATTTTACTATAAGGGACCTGGGAGATAGCTCAGTGGCACAGTTGCCTGCCTGGCAAGTGCAAGGTCCTGAGTTTGATTCTTGATACCAGGAAAAAAAATTAGAAATATATATGTAAAGTTCAAAGTAGATTTGATTTAAAGAGGACAAAAATAAATAGTAAAGACTTCAGAAACTGCATGTCACTGCACACACCTCTAATACCAGTATGTGGGAGAATGAAGCAGAAGGATTGCGGTGAGTTCAAGGCTGATGTGCACTGCATAGTGAGACGCTGCCTTAAAAAAAAAAAAAAAAAACCCAACCTTTAGGAATACAAATCTAGTAGAAATCAATAGAGACTGAAATGGCTAAAGAAGTGTTGTGAAAGACATATAATTTAGATGATGTCCAAAATATTGGGGAGTTACTGAAGACATTAGACAGGAAGGACAGCATAGTCAATAAATAGGGGTAAAATATTTAAGAAACAGTAGACTATCATTGCCTTAACTAGAAAAGAGTTTGTTTTGCAGTTGCAATCATACCAGATACACATGACAAGATCAGATAAAAAGAGAAAAAGAATTACTAAAGTACAGTTAGCAAGAAGGTAACAAAATCATCTACATTTTAATGGCAGGCTGGTTATTATAAATATCAAAAACAATTAATTGGATCTAAAGAGTTTCTTGTCTACAAGAGTCTAGATAATGCCTAAGATCATTTATTTTTATGTCCATTCTGGCACATTTGGTTTCAAGTTCTGCCTTTGCCATTTGCTAGCTATATGATATTGACAAAGTCTTAACTTTAAAAGAAATGTTTTTTTCTCATCTATAAAGTAAATGCAGTCTACTTCAGTATATGTAGGAAGGTTAAGAGTAATTTACTAAAGAGCTTTCTTATAACCTAAAAACGGCTTTATGTAAAGTGGCTATTTACTTTTTTGTAGTGTCTTAAGTTTTTTTGGTGGCTATTTGTAACTCTTTTGTGTTCTTCCAGTCACACATTCATTGACCATATATAGGTCCTGTTTGCCCTTCAATAGTTTTATCCATCTTATTTGTGTACCACTGCTGGGAATGGTGGGTCATTCCTGTAATTCCAGCACTGGGTACTCTGAAGCAGGAGGATTGCTGATAGTTGAAGGACACCCTTGGCTCTACGTAGTGAGTTCAAGATGAGCCTGAATTACATAGTGAGACCTTGTCTAAAAAAAACAAAATTAAAATAAAATAAAACCGTAGCTATTCTTTCTATAGTTGGTGCTAGCTTTTTTCAGCTGTAAATGCAACCCATTGTCAGGATATAGAATATACCTTTGTCGTAGATTCCCTCTCCTTCTCCCTCATACTTTTTAAATACATATCGATAGAGAAGATTTCAGGGTGACTTAAACTGTCAAAGAAAGTAATACGACAAAAGATGAATACAGAACCTTTGCTTGTTTTCCTCAGGGAAGTTCAGACTCCACTTACTGCTAATAGTTATTTTTATCTCTAAAAAGTCTTAAATGGTAAGATACAAAATAATTTTTGTTTGGTTCTAGGGGCAGGCTTATAAGGTAATATTAAAGAGCCAGAAGTCTTCTAAGCTTTGAATGAAAAGGTTGGGTAAAATTACCTATAAAATTCCCTCCCAGTATTCCACCTTAATTTCATGAACTTGCTAAAGGTTAGAAAAATAGCCATTTTTGACCACCATTAATGCAATCAAGACCTCATTATTTTAGTGTCTAATATGATGCATTCAGCCTAAAATAGGTTTATCTGAGACAGGAGAACTTTTGAGTTTGTGAAAGGCAGATGCAAATCCAAAGTTCTACAAAATTAGAAAAACTAGCATTGTTTGGATCGACATTAGCTAGAGCTTTCTATTCTGTTTTTCCAAGTCTGTTTCTGAATTATATCTTGAGTGTTGAGCACATTCCTAATTACTCCCTGAATTTTCATATGCATTTCCCTTTCCCGTTTTACTTTGCCTTCGTGTTAGCATTTGAGTGAAACTGGGGTAAAAGATTGATGAGCAGATATGCTGGGCCAAAAAGGCAAAATACAGGATCATAGCCACGGATGTGAACTAACTACTGGTGTATTACTGGCTTCAAAGGATTAGCATCCTTGAGCAGGCTATAGTCTGGGTGTGGTCTAGATGGGGCATGAGCAGGAAGCAGCTGT
Organism: Dolichotis patagonum; assembly: GCA_004027295.1. Lineage (NCBI taxonomy): Eukaryota > Metazoa > Chordata > Mammalia > Rodentia > Caviidae > Dolichotis > Dolichotis patagonum. The sequence goes on along the minus strand of PVJX010013055.1, from coordinate 5,550 downwards.
TGTGTAGTAGTTGGCTATATTTCCCCTCATTTCTAGTCAAAAGTGACAGTTTGCAATAGTTAAGCCAAGCTGAATCCTTAATTGTAAAATGGACAAGAAAAAGAGAACCAGTAGCTAAAATAGAACCATTGTACTTCTGTAAAAGTTTAAGTTGATACATTGTATTTTAATATTCTGTAGTTTTGCTCTATTTAAATGTTAACACCCACCCACCTAATGTAATAAAGCCTTAATTTCAAAAACCATAGGTAATTCAGCTACTTGATTTACTGCGGTGCATATCTACTACCATTAAAAAGGGAGTTCCTCATTTCAAAAAATTGATTGCAAAACTTGGTGTGTTGCAAATGTATCCATGGAGTCCAGGAACATGTTATTTTGACTGAAAATTGGCTCAAGTATGAGCTCTTCTGCAATACTCGGATTAAAAACACTGGTCCCAAATCTGCTATGATCATATGCTGAAAAATCTGCCAGTCTTTTTAAAATTTTTTTGTGGCTGTTGTTAAGAATTTAAAGTATGTGAAATTATGCTTGTAGACACTAGATTCCAAACATTCTAAACCATCACTAGATACTATTGAGAAAGATTGTCTGATTTCTTTTTGCCAATCAAAACAAGATAATTTTATTTATTTATTTATTTATTTATTTTCCCAGTTACAGTCTTACTAAAGCCTAACCATATTAGTTAAAATCTTGAAATTAATGTATGATGTTAATACTTAAGAATTTTAAAATTTGATAGTTTGTACAGGTTTTTTTTTGCATCAGGAATCGAACCCGTGACCTCACACTTGCTATAGAGGTGCTTGTACTGCTGAAGTAAACCCCGGCACCTCCTAAGATATTTTTGTGGGCATTGTTATAGTTAATTATTATGTTAGTCTTATGTGGAATAGAACTTAATTTTGCATAATTTATTTAATTCACGCTGTTTTCTGAGAGCGTGAACTAACAAATGTAAATGCCGCAAAATAGAAAATAAAGCAGATAAAATTTAAAAAGCGATAGATACTACAGTGCTACAGCTGGCAGTGTCATGGTGCACTCATAGCAAGAAAGCTTAGCCGGACCTTATTCAGACTGGAATTAGGAACTAGAAAGTCAGGAACTAAGTCGTGTACTCCTTTTTTGCCCTTCCCCCATCTCCTTTCGTTAGACAGGTTTCTTTTGCTTACTCATAGGTTTTGCTTCTCATAATACTGGTTTCTGTGTAACTTCAGTGGGTCAGTGTCCATAACTCTGTCCTACCCCTTACAAAACCTGTTAGATCTGATATTTATGATTTTTGCTAAAACCAGAGATAGGATAGGAGAATGAAAGGTTGAAAAGCAGGAAGGAACAAATAAGAGGAAGGGAGACAATGTATGGCAGCTGTTTATAGGCAAAGAAAATGAAGTTTAGGGAAGTTGTAACTTGATGCCTAGTTGCATAGAGCTAGTTGTTACAAACATACAACTTAAACCCCAAACTTGAGATTTCAAGATGATGCTTCTTTTGTATTACACTGCCTTTGTGATCTGTCGAATGGGAAGTGTCTACTGTTTGTACATCATTCATTGTCTTTCATTTGGCACTTGTTTTTCTTACAATTGGCTTTTCTAAATATAAAACCATTTTTTCTTAATTTCATTCGTTGTACAATTTCCATAGATGTTCCAGATAGTGGCATTAACCTGTACTTACAATCTGTGCTTTATTTTCAGATTCATTTTTATCCCTGACTAGGCAATTCAAAGAGATTAAGATATTTTACAGTATCTCTGTTTTTTCAGCAGTCTAATTTTCTTTGTTGTGCAGTCTAATTTTCTTTGTTGTGCATTTAGGTGGTGGTCAAGACCTAGATTTGTTTGAAGTTGAAATGAAGCCATGTCAGCTTCTTAACAGGAAGAGTTGCCTCTAAAATACATGTCTCCCAAGGTTTCAGAGTAAAACATTACCAGTACTGGTTCTTAGTCAATAAATAATACAGGTTGGGCTTGTGTATTTGAGGACCTAGTGTTTTAATTCAGGAACATAAAGAGTTCATCTTTATAGTGCCTGTAATCCAATGGGTGAATCCCACATAGAAACAGAAATGTGAATGTAGGCAAAATACAACCAGTAGCAGACATCAGGGTATTATTCGGGATCCACTGTTTGTCAGAGGGATACAAAGGAAGTGTTCCTTTTCTTAAGAGTAGGTGATTATTGGGTTGTGTCAGGATGAATAAAAAGGAGATAAAATCACTAAAACAGGAAGATTGGTTAAGTACATGAAGTCAAGTAAAGAAGTGGAATGTATATTAGATGATCCACTTATATAAATCCTAACATACCCATCTTCCTCTGAAGATGCATTCATAATAGGTTTTTACACTGTTTTTAGTTGGTTTAGCCTCCTGACTGGTCTCAACCTCATTGTCTTCATTGAGTAGAAGAATAATTTGTTAAACAGAGACAAAAAAACTTTTTGGCCATTTAAGTATAAGATGTAGTGGCATTAAAATATATTAACAATATTGTGCAACAATTATAATTGTCCATTTCCAGAAAATTTTTATCATCCCAAACTTCATTAAAGAATTCTCTCCAGAATTGGTGGCACATGCCTGAAATTTCAGAGCTAGGGAGGCTGAGGCAAGAGAATTGAGGTAACTTTGAGGCAAGGCTGAACTACATAGTAATACCGGCTCAAAAGAAAAAGAGCTGGGAATATTAAGTTAGGAGGAAGGCCCTCCATCCAGTTCTGCAAGTAAAAGACGTGGAGAAATCAATATTTGACATTTTGAAATATTGTCTGCAGGTTTCACCTGTATTATAGCATTTGTTAAAATTTTATTTTTATGACAAATAATTTATGGATAATGAACATATTTTGTTAATTCTTTCATCTTTTGATGAATATTTATTGAGTTTCCACCTTTTTGGCAGTAACTTTCTGGAAAGCAATTTTGCAGAATCCTACCATTTTCGTTGCTCATCTCCACTAATTATTTTCCCTTAAGGGAGCAGGTAATATAGCCCATGCTGATGAGTATGAAACCCTTTCTCATTGTGGTTTTGATATGCATTTATTTCTCTAATGATTAGTGATAGCTAGCTTCTTTTCTTGTGCTTATTATTGATCACTTTTATACCATCTGAATAAGAAATACTCATGCAGGCTTTTGCCTTGTTTTCATTTTTGTCTTTGTCCTTTTTGAGACAGGATCTTGCTAAGCGTTCAGGCTGGCCTTGAGGTTGTCACGTTGTAGCCCAGGCTGGTCTTGAACTTGCAATGATCCTCCTGACTCAGCCTCCTGAGTGCTGGGATTATAGACATGTGCCACCATCCCTGGCTTTGCCTGTCTTTAAATTTATAGTATTTTATATGTACTGTAGACATCAGATCTTTATCATATATTTTTCAAGTGTTTTCTCCCATTCTGTAGGTTCTTTCTCTTAATAGTATTCTTCAATACACACATTTCTGATTCTGATGACATCTACTTTATTTTTTTTCTTTTTATTTGTGCTCTTGGTGTTATATCCAAGAAATTATGCCAAATTCAATGTTGAGGATTTTCTTGTATGTCTTCTTATGAAAGTTTTATTTAAGTAGTTTTATTTCTTACATTTCAATCTTTATAATGTCTGGAGTTAATCTTTTAAAATCAGATATAATAGCCAAACATGGCATACCTGTAATCCTAACACTCAGGAGAATAAGGAGGATAGCTGGGAGTTTGAGGCCAGCCTGAGTTACATAGTGAGTTCAAGGCCAGCCTGAACTACATAGCAAAATTCTGTCTCCTCTCCCCTCCAAAAAATTGAAAAAAATAGTAATATTAAAAAGTAAAAATCAAGTGTAAGGTAAAGATCCAACTTCATTGTTTTGTCAAGGTTCTTGCCCCAGCGGTGAATGCTGTGGACTCCCTGTTGACAGTCACTTGACCATTTAGACTATAATTTATTTTTATACTTATTGTTCAGTTCTCTTGCGCTGTATGTCTATACTTTTCTTTTTAAATTTTTCTACAGCTGTGTAATTTGTTCAAACGATTATTAACCCTAAGATAAATTGTATTAACATCCTATCCTGTTTTGTGGGAATTTTCTGAAGTACCAGGTAACTCTTTGGGGAACATATTGGGGAAGGAGATGCTGGGGATTGAATCTAGAGTGTTGCACTTGCGAGGCGTGTGTTGCACCACTTGAACATATTCCTCTAGCTGCCAAGAACATGCTTTTAAGGTTTAAGAAAAAAAAAAAAGAGCTTGTGATTTCTGAGCTGTAATACAGTTACTCTTTTATTGTTACATGTCATTTACTTGGCTCCTGTGAATTTAAAGGCAAAATCTTTGATTCTTTTTCAGGCACGGGGCAACAGAAATATTACAATAACATATCATGAGTTCCAAAAAAGTTGTTTGCAGTCTTCTGCAATGTGCAGTCAATTGAAGCATGAATACCTGTTTGCCTGGTTGTTTTTGTTTATTTTTTTGAGAGCTAGATGATGAAGGAAAGATAAAGAGAAAACTAATGTTTCTTACTAGAATTTTCTGTGAAAAATAATCAGTAGAGGGTAGGTGTGTTCAGAGCTCAAAGGAGAAAGAAGAGAGCGGTTTTAATGAATTGACTCATGTAATTGTGGGACTGACCAATACAAAATTTACAGTGGCGCCAGCCTTGACTACAACAGCTATCTGAAGGTAAAATTCCTTCTAGGACTTGTCTCTGTCTGTCTGTCTGTCTGTCTGTCTGTCTGTCTCTCTCTCTCTCTCTCTCTCTCTTTAAAATATGTGCTGCTGAAGGGAGCATATAAGGCTTGTCTTCTTTTTCCCCTCAGACCTTTAACTGATTGGATGAAATCTACCTGTGTTATGGAGGATGATACTGCTTTACTGTCTAATATGACCACTTTTCAAAAATACTTTTAGAACAACATGTAAACTGGCATTTGATCAGGTAACTGAGCACCCTAGTCTATCCAAGTTCACACTGAATCAAGTCCTATTGATTTATGGCATACTTTAAAACATACTTTCTCTCAACTGACTGTCCAAACAAGTTGAAACTAGTCACACTATTGCTAAAATTCAACTGCTGCTTTTCCCTTTGAAAATCCCTGCTGTTCTGTTGGATGGTACTCAGCAGCATTCAGTATTGTTTTTCATACCCCCAGCCCATTTTAATTTTGGGGCAAGTTCTCACTAAATCAGTAAGTTGCCTGGGTTAAGCTCAAACTTGTGATCTTCTTGCTTCAGCTTCCCAGAATGCTGGGATTACAGGCATGTGTCCCTATACTTGGGTTTATCTTTGCTTTCTAAATAATAGTAATAATGATAAGAATAGCAGCTCTGCTTCCTCAAGTTTTGTGACTGCAGTGTTTTCACTTGGCTATCTACAATCCCTTACTTATTCAGTCCAATTCCACATCAGATTCTTATCTGACTCTTAACATTCTCTGTAATCTCTAAATGTAGCTATTTGGTATTAAGATTATTCATTACAAGTGAATAATACATTTCCGTTGCATTTGGTCTTACCTCTGTATGTGTCCCAATAGAATAATAGAGGCCATGC
>PVJX010013054.1:0-48498 GCA_004027295.1 Dolichotis patagonum | reverse complement strand
GTACATTTGAGCAATCACATCTCTCTTACCAAGTCCCTCCTGCTATAATGACTCAATAATCTTCTTCAAGTCTCTTTACATTTTTATGGCGTGCATTTCACAAGACATAGTTTTCAGCACATAGTGTTTTTGACTGACTTTTCTCAGTTGGCACAGTGTTTTCAGGTATTGTCTCTGTTGACCATACATTGCTACTTGATCTTTTGTGTGGGCAAATAATATTCCACTGAATGAGTATGCACCATTTTTACCCATTCACTAGCTGACTGATATTTGGGTTGGTGCTACCAATTAGCTGTTAGGAATAATGCTGTTCTAAGCATGTAGGTATAAGTTTTCCTGACTACATGTATTTCATTCCTTCTATATGCGCAACTCTGTGTGGAACACATGGGTCAAAGGTTAAATCAGTGTTTAATATAACCCTCTAGGAACTATTAGACTTTTTCAAAGGTGTTACAAAACATTGAATTTCCAGCAGTAGTTAATGAAAGATTCAATTTCTCATCCCCAGACAACATTATCATCTAGTTTTTCATTATAGACATGCTACTGTGTATGAAGCACAGCTCAGATAATCAATGTGCATATATGAATTTAAATTTTATCTATTCTCCAAGAATTTCAATATTTATGAAGTTCAATTTTTATCCTATCCTATTTAATCTAAGTTGAAGAATATTTGCCACTATGCCTTATTTTAGATATGTTATAATCTTTACTCTTAAATTTGATGATTTCACTTTTTTTATATTAGTTTTTTTATGCTTTGAAATCAGGATGTAACCTCCTTATTTTGCATGAGATTATCAGGTGCCACAGCATTATTTGCTGAGAAGACAATGTATTTACTTTGAAAAATTTTGGTCATTCTCAAATATTAATCATAGACAAGAATTTATTTTAGAATTCTCATTCTTTTCCAATGATGTATGTGTATGTATATATATATATATATATATATATATATAGAGAGAGAGAGAGAGAGAGAGAGAGATACATATACACATGTATATACATATATACACACATATATATGAATATATATACATATATATATTCCTATGCTAGTACCACATTGGCTTGATAATTATTGCTTTGTAATATGTTTAAAATAAGGAAATGGATTCCTACCACTTTCTTTTCTTTTTTCTTTATTCTTTAGTTTTTTTTTTTGTTTTTTGCATCAGGAATTGAACTTAAAATCTTGAACTTGCCAGGCTTAACATTTTTTCTTCAAATATTATTATTATATTCAAATAATCATTATAATTAAGAATTTTAGAATCATCTTTTCAGTTCTTCAAAATAAGCTACTTGAATTTATGATGGCAATTTCTTGATTTTGTTGATCAAGTTAAAGAACATTATTATCTTAACCAAGTCACCAAATATATGAATAAAGGATCAAATCAATATAATATTTCTTCAAATTCTTTTTTCCAATTATTTTGTGTATATATATATATATATATTTCATATATATATTTTATATATATATCATATATATATCATATATATATTTTAAATATATATTTCATATATATATCATATATATATCATATATATATTTTAAATATATATTTCATATATATATTTCATATATATATTTCATATATATATATGAAAAACTGCTGGATCACAGAGTGACACTGTTTTCTTTATTAATTTGGAAGAATTTCCACAGTGCTTTCCAGACTAGCTTTCCCAGTGGACACTCACTGAAGAGTACAGTGTTTCAGTGTTTAGATGTCTTCATTTTACATTTCTGGGTTTGCTGTCGGCCATCCTGACACAAACAAGGTGGTTTTTCATTGTGCTTTTGATTTGTATTTCCCCAATCATTGTGAGATATTGAATATATTTTCATATATCTTTTGTTCTTTTATATAGCCTATTTGCAAAACTGTACTGCAGTTTTGCAGAAGTTTCACAGGAGAAAAAATTTTGAATAGTTTATTGATATTATTTTAATTTCTAAATCATAATTATGCATACACTATGTGACTTCTGTTTCTGAATAAGCCAGAAAATATTTCACCAGTAGATATTTACTAGCATTCCCTGAGAGTAGTTTTGTAGAGCTTCTTAAAAATTCAACTAGTAAAACCACATAAATGTTTTCTGCCTCACTGAGAGAGTAAGAGATTGGGTATTTATATTATTGACAGAGTGAGAGATTGGGTAATGGAATATAGAATACAATTCATCTATTATTCACAATTTCTACCTAAACACTTGCTTCTAAAAATGTCATATATTTTTAATACATGGATACACTTTGTTCCTTCAGTCCTTAGCTGGAATTGGCATGACTGATTAATGATTTTATTTTCATAGTTTAAAATTTTAGGCTACAATACAATTATCAAATTGTGGCATTGCCTTATATTACTCACTACACGATAACTGTTCGTGTATTCCTGGAATTTTATGAGGTAGTGAAGAAAGGAGGATTGTGGTTGATTACAAAACTTGTAACAATAAAACACAAAAATGTATAAAGTCTAAATAGACAAATCAGAAAACAAAAAAATTCTTCTTCCAAATTTCCCTGATTTTTTTAACTTAATTTGTTAAAAAATGTGTAAACCATTACTGTAACATGTTGTAGATATTTATTTAATTTTAGAAATTATCATTATTTGTCTACATTCAAAACAAGGGAACCAACACATTGTTGTACCAATATTCAATGATAAATAGCCAGTGGAAAATGAAACCATTTAAAGTCCATGAATAATTAAATCTTTATTGTAATTTCTATCATACTTCTCAATGTTACTGATCAAATATAACCCATTAAGGTAATGAAGTATAGATGTTCCTGGATATTATATTATCATAGCTTCATGAAACATGTTTTGTAATCATATTCCCTACTACTAAAATATTATACAAATGTAAAAAAATAGAATCTAGAAAGGCAAATCATAAGAAATAAGAAATTAAGCCAACAAGAACACTATCCAAGGATCCAGTTCCATAGCTCAACTGGAAGATCAACTAGAGTATCTTCATATTTATTAATATATTTTCTATGTGCTCGCGTTGGCAGCAAATATACTAAAATTGGAACCAAGATTAGCATGGTCCCTGCACAAGGATGACATGCAAATTTGTGCAGCATTCTATATTTAAAAAAATAAAATAAAATAAAATATTTTCTATATTTTGTATGATCTTTTGTATATTAACTCCTTAAATGCTTTAAATAAAGATTTCACATAGTATGTAACTTAGTTCTTTAATGCTGTTCTCCCCTTCTTCTTCTTCTTCTTCTTCTTCTTCTTCTTCTTCTTCTTCTTCTTCTTCTTCTTCTTCTTCTTCTTCTTCTTCTTCGTTGTTGTTTCTGTTGTACCAGCGACCAAACTCATGATCTCATTTACCAGGCAGGCGCTTAAACCACTGATATAAATGCCTGGCCCAGTTCTGTAATGTGATATTCATTTCTGGTATTCTTTATTTCTATTACAAGTTATTCCCTCTTTGTTGTGTATTTTTCACATTGCATTATTACAGTTTCCTTTTATATATGCAACTTGTGTATGTGTTCATATGTTTAAAGGTAAAGGACTTGGAGGAACATAGAAATAAGCACAGTTTTTCCACAATTCTGTTTGTTTTGTCGGATTTCTACTTTGATATGACTCAAATTTTAAAATTCATTTTATTTTTCTCTAGTACATAGATCATGAGTATATTTCTAGCAATAACATTTTTTCTTTCAGAAGTATACTTTCTTCATTTCAAATAGCTACCTTAACTGCTAAAAGCAAATTTAAAATCGTTTTTCCATACCCCCAGTGTTATGTGCATTATATTTAGGAATAAAGATTTCTTTGCTATGCATCCATTATTCCGGCATGATAAATTAAGATTTTATATACCAAAATTACACATTGAAACTTGCATTGTATAATACAGTTAAATTCATTAACAGAGCCTGTGATACCATCATTAGAATGATAAATTTCACAGGCACAGTCTCAGGGTACACTTCTACACCTACAGGCATATGCACTCCAAAACTAGAAACAAGATTATTCACGCACATATGACATGCAAAGTGATAAATTAAATGCACTAGATAACATTTTATATAATGAACAGCCTAGGGATTTAATAAGGCATGTTGAGGAGATGAGAAGCAATTTGCTGGACACGAGAAAAAATGCAAACATTTACAAATGAGAAATTAATGCCAACTGAATTTGCAAGTGCTTAATGCACATCCATGTCAAGAACTGATGTGATTTTATGTGTTTTATGCCATATAATTTCCTCACGTTCTTAATAAAGCTGTTCTTTGATGGTAACTTTTCAGCAGATGAGACTACATAGACAGTCATGAAGTAACATTGCGAAAGCAAGACACGTACTTAGAAGTATTAGTTTAAACTATCCTTCTCAATACCAAAGAAAGAAAGGCCTAGCGTGAAAAGCTGACTTAACATGAATATTTTTAAATGAATATTTAAATGGTTTTATTACAAATAAGTGAATAACAGAGTCATTGTAGGTAATAATCCTCTAGATATGTTTTAATATGCTACATGTAGAGTCAAAGCTTATATTCACTTTGAAAAATTTCCATTTGCTAATTGCTCATTTTCAATGGCTCATTTTTCCATATTATTTTTAATTTGGTAGATGTAAAATATATTCCCTAAATGGATAATTTGTAAATATCTTAGTTCCTAAAAATCTATTAAGAATAACCTAGCTTCCTTTAAACTGCTTTCAAAAGTAATTACCCACTATTCAATATTTTAAATATCAAGAAGTTCTATGAGATAAAAAACACAGTAGAAATGATATTTTAAACATTGTATCTAGGAAGATAAGATTTAAAGTGATCTCTTCAGAATGAATGTCTCTTTAAAGAATCAGCAAAATGAAACAAAAGCCTAAATAAAATAGGAATATACTTCATATTATTTTGAACAGATGAAAAATTGCAAAATCACCTCATTGATACTAAGAGTATCATTGTAGTGTGTAAGAATGAACACTCAAGAAGTGTGTGTTCGAGTGTACACACACATACCTACTTCCAAAAATGTTCTTACTTATGCACAGCATTAAAATTTGTGTCTTTGAAAACTCTGCATTCTTTTTGTCACTTGATCTATACTAATTGCTTTTAGATCTTATTTTAACACTGGTGAATGTATTCAGATCAAGTACTATCTACATTTTTTGTTCTATTTGTCTTTAAATATGTGAGGAATAGCTTAGAAACACCCTTACTGAAAAACAGGCCTACTCCCAGCATTGCAGTAAGTCCTGCAGTGAGATGACTTCCAGAGATTTTTAGGCAGATGCCCTTATCTTAGCTTAGGAGGCTGTACTGGGCTACAAGAAAATTTAAGAGACTGTTTAAATTTCTAGAGCCTTATGCAAGAACAGGTGTGTAATGGATCTTTCATTACAATTTCTAGGGGTTCAGAAAACACTTATCTTTTTAAAAAAGTGATGTTTCAAGGCCATTAGCCACTTGCTCCTACATAAGAAGACTAACCTGAAATGCTCAAATTTATTTTTCATTTACCAGCGACTGAAAGATATTGCTTTTCAACGTCCAGAATACTCATTGGCTTACTGAAACCTCTTGATTTCAAAAAGAGTTAGTAAAGGTATCAGTAATTGCAATACAGTTCTTGGATCAATAGAAAATTAAATTTTTATACTTCCATGCCCGTAAGTCCTTAATAACTCATTGATGTAAGTTAACTCTATTGTGGTTCCACCCCCAAATGTTTTAGTGATTCCCTCACTGCTTCTTTCTCAGTACACAGTGAACCGTTTGCCTTTGATTTCTCTTCCACCGAGTCTCAGGCAGCTCGAGGAACAATCAGCAACACTAGAGACAGATCCAAATAAAATACGCATCAAAAACCATAGTCCATCTTATTTTAATAGGAGCAAACAAAGTCACCATCCAGATAATTTCAACATTTGATTTCAAAACTCTGGTGTTTTAATACAACTGAATATCATATATCAAATTTCAGTACTGTGTAATGCAGGTTTCTCTGATTCAAGAAACTTCTTTCTTCAGTATAGTCAGCTTTCCAAGTATGTAGGATTGTAGAGGACTGCCGTGTCACCCTCCGCAGACTCCTGTGTAATCATGCTTACATGGCAGCAGTGTGGACTATCTAGCAGTGACTCCCCAAATTGGCTTTCAATGTTAAGTACTCAGTTTGGCCTAAGCTGTGTGCGTGTCTGCGTGGAAGCAAGCAGGTGGCGTGTTGGGCTAGCATTGCTCCTTACCGGTAGCCGTAGTTGAGCCCAAATAAGCAGGCTGTGAGATTGTGGGGCGAAAATATGTGGTAACATCTTCATTCAGGCTCCTGTGACTCCAGAGAAAATTCCTTCCCAGAACTGACTACAAAGCAGATTACTATTAATCACAACCTGGATCCGGCTGCACTGTTTTGTAAGAATGCTTTGTTCCGTGTTTTACAAGCTTTGCCCGCCTAATCAGTTACCTAGAACATCTGGAATCCACTCTACTTTCTCAGTGTGAATGTGGTCAATAAATACTGAAGTTTTCATTGCCTTGTGGCCTTCCATTCCCTGTGAGCAACTGGCCACCCCAGATCCCCACTGCACTGCCATTTTGTCTCTCGCTCTTTCTTTTTGCTATGCACCATAACACCTTGCAGGAGACTGGGGTCCACTGCAGGGGTCTCTAATATAGGATAGACTGCCCTTTGAATTAGATAACTGTCTGAACTTTGTAAACCCTTCACTTGGAAAACTAATGACAATACATATGTGCTTTATAAAATTTTTCTCTTACAGTTATTTGATTGGGTCATTTATTGGTTAAAAATAAAATTTACAAATTTCCAGACTCTCCTAAAACATTTTTAAATATAGAGATGAAAAGTCTTCCTAGCTCAATTATTATGTAATAAGGGATCCAATATTAGAAGGGTGTTAAGATGACACAAAGTGTCACATGTCCCTTGACTTTTGGAAAAGTATACATGCGAGAATGCAAAGCACGTTATGTCGAAGGCAGTCCTGCACTCATGGGCAGTCCTGTGTTCACTGCAATACTCCATACAATAGCCTGGAAATGAAGCAGCAAAAGAGCCTGCCAATTGATAATTGTACTCTTAAAGCAAAGCTGGGACATATGCACAAGGGAATACTATTAAGCTATACAGAAGAAAGGGTTCCTCTTACTTGTGACATGGATGAAACTGAAGATCATTATGTTCATTGAAATAAGATGGTGATAACATGTGAAACCTACAAAGAGTTTATGGCATACAAGTTGAGAGTAAAATGTTGATTACTAGACTGGAGACAAGGAAGATGGAGAAATGGGAAGAGGTTGATCTGTGAGTATTTAATCATAGGTGGATAGCAGCATGAATTTCTTGTGTACTACTGCACAATAGAGCAACGTCTTCAGTTTCCACTACCAATGTGATACCCCAAAGGATAAAATTTAAGTGTTCTCACTTGTTGGTGCCACTTGATTATATGAAGTAATAAACTCAGATTCTACCTTGAGGAGACTGATGTCAGTTAATTCAGAAACTGACAATTTAAGACACACTTAATCACAGATCAGAAGGACATATTCCATGCAAGATGCATAGGGAGATACTTCAAGACAGAGAGAAGACAGGTTCTGAAATATATTACACTGTTTTGACATTAAATTTCCAGGTTAATTGTGGTTGTCCTGACGGAAACATGCACTTCAAATAAGAGATGGTTTACTAACGAATGAGTGGTAACATTAACTCAGACCAAGGTACTGAGGGTAGATGGTTAAAATGTGGACAGATGTGGGTACTATTGGAATCTGGACATACTGTAATGCATAAGCAAATATGTTTCTCTTATATGAGAAAATAAAAATATATACATATATAAATAAAGAGCACACACACAAAATAAAGAAACAAAAATTGGGAGCCAGGGATACAGCTTAGAGACACAACACCTGTCTAGCAAGTGCAAAGTCATGGGTTTGAACCCTGGCACCAAAAAGAAGAGAAAACAAACAAACAAACAAATAAAAACAGATGATAGGGAAGTAGGAATTAGAGAAAAATTTAAATAATTCCAAAGTTCTCTGTTTTGGTGTTACAAAAATTTTCAATATATATGGTAATTTGCTTCATTTATACTATTAATTTCTCCTAGCTCATTGAAAAGGATATTTTGTGCTATTTTCTATTTTTTATCTTTTTTGTAAGAGTTTTTTTGTCTATGATTTATACACCATAACATTGTGCCCATTCTTTTAAGATTATGGTGCTAAGTGTAATAATATTTGCTGTTCTTTAATTATTGTGATATTGTGTTTTAGTTTTTCACAGAAGTTTTTTTATATTTTCTTGGTAATATCTACATTCATCACATTACAATAGTAATAAGAATGACAACTATTTTGTGAGCAACTGGAGAACCAGAAGGAGACTGAAGGTAGCATTGATCTGAGACTGAAAAAGAGAGGGGTAGTGTCTTTTGGTTTGAAGTGTCTATCAGACATTAAAGCAAAGCTGTCAAGTGGGAAACTGCAGGCATAAGGCTGAAATGAAGGAGAGAACTCTGATCTATGGATAGGACCTGGTTTTTATTGACACTTATATAAAATCCTAATGCCTGAAAAGACTACTGAACAAGTGAGCCTGGAACTAGAGGAAAACCAAAGCACAGTTTAGGGGTGCCAGGAACATTTTGGAAGAAGAGGACAACACAAAAAGTCCTCATAAAATCAGTGATACAGTTACAGGGGTCCATGCAAAGACTGTAATAGATTAAAGCCACTGTATTAGCTTTATGTTTGTAGATCCTCAAAATTTGTGTTGAAACATTGACCCTGAAAGCTAGGGGATTAGAAGACCTCTTAGAGGCAGTTAGGTCATGAGGATTCCACCTTCATGACAGAATAAAAACCTAAAGAGAAGGAAAACACAAATCTTTAAAGATAAGATGAGAAGTTCACTTGAAAACAAAGAAGAAGTTCCCCACCAGGCCTGACTTTGCTGTTACACTAACCTCAGAGTGGGACCCACATGTCTACTTTCAAGCTGCAAAGTCTACTGCACTGTGTTCCAAAAGCCTGAAGCAATAGAGATAAGATGGTGGCAGGCAGAAATTTATATGGGAGACAAATTCTTACAAGGTTTCTTTGCTAAAACCGCCAAGGAAATATATCTTGAAATAAACTGTATGTTGGTACTTGTGAGCAAGCAAATAATGAAAGCCTAAATAAACATTTATTCAAGTGATAATTCACAATAATGCAAGTATTTGCATTCACATTCCTTCTATGGGAAATAATTTTAGATTGTTGGTTGCTGGGAAGGATGGTCTGTCAGTGAACTATTCTCTCAAAATGTAATTTAAGTAGTCTTTAAAATATAAATGTTACAATATTAGATGAAAATTGTGTTAGACTTCTTGCTACTGTAACAAAGTAACATAAATAGAATAATTATAATAGAAGCTTATTTCTCGCGATCTTAGCAGTTGAGAAGTACTAAATCAAGGTGTTTTTATAGTCTTTGCCTTCACATTGCAGGAGGCTCACACCCTTCTATGTTAGGAGGGCTGTAGCTTCATTAATTACAGCTTCTTTCATTTAACTAGAAACACCTTAAGAGGTATCATCTCACAATGCCATCATCTTAATGTAGGAATTTCAATATGAAATTGGGAAGAAGTGATCACAAGTGTTAAAACTATGCCAGTCATAGCGAAGTTTTAAATATTTATCTCAAGTCACCTAGTCATAGAATGATTCTACTCTGCAAAATATACAAAACCTAGAAAGGGTCACTGTATATAATTTGGGGGGAAAATTATTTCATAATTAAATTGCAGTGGGGTTTCCTCTGCCGTCTAGAATCTTGCCATTCGAGCTGGCTCTGGTATTCAGAAACATAACTCCTTATGCCTGTGGTCACAGTTGATGTTGTGACTGTCAGGGAAACATTACATCAGCTGAAGACATCGCTGTTCCCTTAGGACCAAGTAGTAAAAACAAACAGTTTCACATGCGGAGAAAGACACACTTCTTATTAAAGGATGATCTCCCCGTCATCCTCAGCAGCATAAGATCCTCTCAGCACAAGAGCCCTGCTGCCTCTGGGTCATCGGATAATCACCCAACCATTTTTCTCAATGTATGAGATCAGTAAATACCAAGATTTTCCCTGCATCGTGGTCTTTTGTTCCTCTTGAACAACTGGCCATCTCAGTTCTCTGCTGCATAGCCATTTTGTTTATTGCTATCTGTCTTTTCACCCTGTACCGTGATAACTTCCAGGACATTGGGGTACAACTATGGGGGTCCCCATAAGAAACCCATGAGATATCCGAAAGAAAGATCTGAGAGCTTTAAGGAATGATTAGGTTAGATTAGATTAGATTAGATTAGAACAGATTAAATTTTAAAATGAGAAAATCACAGAGATTTAGAAAAGAAAATAGAAACAGGAAAAACTGGAGATGCTTATCCAGTGTCATCCAAGAAACAGGCACTTGTCTAGCCAAATTGACTTCAAATTCAGCTCTAATGCATCATTAAAATCAATACTGGTAAGAAATTCAAGTGCTTTTTGTATGTTTTTCTCAATCTGTTTACAGAAGTAATTCTCTTCGCAATTTATTTCTCAAATATGTATGCTGAAATGAAGTAATTTGCTGTCAGGAAAACATGGGTGTGACCTTCAGTAGAAGGTTGGATTCTCAATCATATTGATAATAATAGCATATACATTCATATGTTATTATCCTGATTTAATTTTTCCTTTTTATTTTTGTTTCCTTATGCCTCAAATGCTTTTGTAGATTGGGTAAAATAGGATGTTATAATTTATCAAAATATAATACAAATTTTACAACTTATGTTCTTTTCAAGTGGTTTAAAAATCTAAGCGAGACTGTATTAAAGTCACAATAGGCTCATAAAGAATAAAAGAAAATAGATATTGCAGCATATTAATCTAAATATAAATAGTGTGTGGCAGGTTCGAGGCAACTTCCAGTGAGGAAAATGAGGAAAAGGTCTAAAATTCCTCAATCCTGATTCTTAACCAGAGGTGTGTTTACCCACTAGAATGCATCTGGCAGTATCTAATGACATGGTGTGTGTGTGTGTGTGTGTGTGTGTGTGTCTGAATCAAATTCACTTCTAGTGAAAAATATATCTACAAATTGAATTACTAGTTTAAAGCATTAAAAAAGTCAAGTGTCCCCACACATATTTATACTATCTCCATGTTTCTTCACCAACTTCAAGCAATATCTTTCCCATATTAATCTAATTATCAATGCTTATCAGTTTGCTCAAATTAATAAGTTTCATCATGGCATTTCAATACATGCATAAATACTCTCTTCTTATGTCTTGCCCCTTGTTTAATACTCTGTCTTCTACTTTCAAGATGATTTATTTATTTATTTTGATTTCCTCATGAGAGAAAACAATTTATACTTGTTTTTTCACTTATCGTGTTGATCTTTACATCAATCCATTTTCTTTTGAAAGACATGATTTTTATATTTCTTATGGTTGAATTATACTCCATTGTGTGTATGAACCATATTGTCTTTAACTGTTTTGGATCTCAAAAATTTCTAGTATGTTTGGTTACTATGGTCTAGTATGCAGAGGGCAATGTTGCTGGCAAACATCACACAGAGTGAAGGGCAGCTTCACAGAATTAACATTTACCCAGCTGAATAGGCTAGTAATATCAAGATTTGTAAAGTTTACACATCGCCCAAAGTTTTCCCAATACAACCTCAGTAAAATTCTAGAAGATCCCCTTTATATCATAGGCAATGATACTACATCATTATTAATATATGATAGGGTAGTACATGAAATGAAATAATGTAGTGGGTTGAATAATACTTTCTGAAATTGTATGTCCGCGTTAGATTTGTAAATGCAGCTGTTTGCAAACAGACTTTGATATAATTAAGATGCAGCATACTGAATTAGGATGAGGTCTACATTCAATTTAAAAATTTTATATAAAATAAAAGGGATTTGGGGACAAATGAAGAAAATCATATGGAGGAGATATACAGAAAACATAAGTGAGAACAAAGATACAAGTTAGTGTCCCAAGGATAAACGGGAACATCAAGGACCCCAACAACTTTCAAATTCTAGTAATACTCAGAAAAATTCTTCCCTAGAGACTTGGGTGGAATATGGTCTGACTGAAATCTTGATAACAAATTTCAAGAATACAGTATTTGAAAAAAATAGGTATTATCTTAAATCATGGAATTTGTGGTAATTTGTTATGGCAGCACTGGAAATATAATACATAATATCTTGATATATGTTATGAAGCAACACAATTAAATTGCATATTGAATGATGTATTGATAAATGTCAAGGAAGCAAAGCTCCACAATTCTTATCTTTACTATATTCTATACATAGGTTGAAACTGTTGCCTTAGTTAATTTTTTCATTGATAAGACAAAATAACCTATATTGCAATTTAGAAGAGGAAAGGTTTATTCAACTCACAGTTTGTGGAGGTTTCACTCCATAATCTTCTAGCTCCCATGCAGGCTGGAAAATGCCAGAGGGGCAACTGTTCATGCTAGCAGAACACAACAAAAGCAACAAGACAGGAAACAAAAGATTCTGCTCCTTAAAGTGTACGCACATGCTTGATCCTAGTCAGAACTATACCAAACCAATCAGTGAACTGTTGGGAGCCACTGAGGCTGGAAATTGATCATACATGCAAGGCTGTTGCATGGTGGGACATGACCATATCAAAAACAGAGTGCCTGGGTCAAGCCATGTGAAGAAGTTGCTATAGCCTAGAAAAATACCAAGACCCTAGAAAATCCAAGAAACGGGTTGCAAGGTAGTGGGATTGAAACGGACATTATCCTTCAGAGTATACAAATAAGCATGCTACACTGGTTGAGCAGTGCCTTCCCTCCCATCAGGAGTATAAGGGCTCCACCTGATCTCTGCTTTGTTTCTTCTTTATTTTCTCATCCTCTCACATTCCTTCACGCCAGAAACCTCAAGAGCCACATGGGTCATGGCAGTGAACTAATTTACTAATCACAAACCCTTAATCCCAGCATCACAAACTCTATATTCAGCCACCTCTGAAAAGCCTGCTCCCCATGACTGCAGGAGGCCTTGGGGGGGGGACACCTAGACACATACAATAATAATGATAGGTAAGTGTTTCTAGAATGAGACACAAATATATTTTTTAAGCTTTTACAAATGACCATCTTATTACTATTTAGCATTAGGAAGCAACATTTTGGAGAAAAGAATACTCCCAGTAAACAGAAATTGCAGAGATAATTTTAAATTTCTTTCTGTAAATAACCAACATATAAGATAGTTAGATACTCATAAAATTTCTACTTCTGAGAACACAGAGGTGGCACATACCTGTTTTCAGCAGTCTGAGAAGCTGAGGCAGAAGGGTTACAAATTGGAGACTGGGCTAGATAATTTAGTGCCTGAGCAAAACAAAAATAATTTTGAGGGATCTGAGATATAGCTCAGCAGCACAGCACATGCCTGGCAAGTGCAAGGTCCTGAGTTCAATTCCTAAGACCAAAAATAATAACAATTTTGAAATTTATGTTGGGCTACATCACTTTGCAGACACTAATATCCAGTACTGAGTCATCATCATCATTATTATCATCATCATTTGTTATGTAGAGAAAAGAGTATGTATAGTTCATAGTTTTTCAATGTATACTCAATATCTGAGTGAACGTAAATTGCTAAAATTATCTCATCGTATGAACTTTAAAAGAGACTGGTATTTTGTTTGGTTTCAACATTTTTGGCTTATGACAATATAAGTTGGTAGGACACAGTTACCTGGCCTACTTCAAAGCTTCTCAAGGAATAATATAAAAATAATATACCAAGAGCAGCTCGTTACATTGTTATCACTGCTAATACAATATAAAAACTAATCTAGTGTTAATCAAAACAGGAATGGGAAAAACTCTTATCTGTGCCTACACATTATTAAAGTAACTTATTGAAAAAATAAATTTTTATGCAACCAGTTATCCTGTCATAAAATTTTAAAGCCTCAAAAATCATTATTTGAATTAGACTGCACAAGTTGGATGTTATACACACTGCATTGGAATTGCAGATATGATTTCATATTTCAAAATAAATTGTTTTTTGATTATTTAGCAAACTGAAATAACTCTACCCTATAAGTTTTATTATTATAATTATTATTAATACTGATTTGTTAGACAATTTCAAAGCAAAATTGCACAGGGTGCAGTAGTGAGCAGCAACAACTCAGCCACTCCAAGGCTGGAGAAAAGACAGTGCAGTAATCACCTTTGGAAAGAGAAAAGGGGACAGGAGGAACTTTGAGTCACAAGCTAGTTCTCCAGGGAAAACTACAGCCCACAAGGAGAGCAAAGTGCCAAACTTCAAAGCAGAAGATGGAGGTGGCGAACTGCATTTTCCTGGACTCATAGCTCAAGGTATAAGAGAGGAGGCCTGAGCCTACCATGGTGTGGTGAAAGTGAGGGACTGTGCAGGAATCCAGGGAAAATCGCACCAGTGGAGCAGGATGCTGTGACCTGCAGAGAACGGTGTGTAAATCCACTCCAAATGTCCCCAGGAGACAGTGATTGACTGGACTGGATCTTGGGGTAGGGTTAACTGAACCAGGAACTTGGAGCAGTGGTGAGTTCCTTTCATCCCAAGGCTGCCAGTGGCTGTGTGGGACACAATCCCAGGAGACTCCAGAGTCATGGAGCCAAGGTCTATCCAGAAAATAAAACAAAACAAAACCAAACAAAAACAAAAGCACCACTTACAGTGTTGAGAGCCAAACAGTCAGAGACCAGGAGCAGCCTTAACTTTCACAGAACTTAAACAGGATCCAACTCTGTTCCTTCCACAGACTTACAGGGATTATACAGCCCTCGAAGATAATCCTACTGCAGGCTCGCTGGGGTGATACAACATAGATTTTTTTTTGGGGGGGTCTGCCTACCAATAACAGCAAATACATTCCCTGAAGTGTACAGGGAATCTATTGTGTATACATACTACACAAAACTGTAGATCCCAGCATATAATTATAGCTTGAAATCAGAGAGAAATCACTCACTTTTTTCCTTATAGTATATGTCTGTTTTTCATAACTATGAATATTGTTTTTAGATTGTTTTATTTTCATTTTAGTTTTTGTTTCTTTTTTTTTCATTTCTTCATGTCTTCTTCACCAGTCTCCAAAAGCTTAGGTAATTTCCTTCATCCTCCAATTTTGCTTCCACACACTTTCCTTTCCTCTATTTCTCTATTTTGCTCTTTTCTCCTTTTAAAATTTTCTCTCCAGAGAGTAAAATCATTCAATTAAGGGAGTAGTTCCTATATCTAATTCTCTGGTATATTTTAGATTTTTCTATGTAAATATAAATATTGCTTTCATGGTTAAAGATAAAAAATATAAGTAGTTACAACATTTTGTCATTTTTCTAGGCTTCCTTGATGCTACTGTTACTGCTGTTTGTAGCACATTAGTTGTTCTCATCAGTTGTTCTCCTTTGACTGGTAACACCAAGATTTTCAGAGACTCAGAAACAATACTATATACACTGCTACCAAAGAACCAGAGATTAGGCAAAACAGGCACCAACAATTCATTCCTAACAAATTGAAGACATAGGATATTATAACAGACTGAAAAAGCAAAAGCCAGCTCCTATGAGAATATATCTCTGAAATTAAGTTATTTCATAAAAGTACTCAATACTATTAATAAAGTTACCTATCATAAGCAAATTACAAGCATAAACACAGAGTAAGTTTTGAAGAACAGAAAATGAGAAGGCGTAAAAGAAAGATGCTACACCAAACCTCCAGCTCATGTAAGGCAAACACAGCAAGCAGTGAAGTGAAACAATTGAAAAGCTACTCACATGAATTTTCTGAAATAGTAACAGTGAAAGTAACAAAACAGAAGAATGAGGCTCTAGAACACAGCAGATGGAAAGTAATTTCTCACATAATTAAAGATATGATATTCATAATAAAGCATATGGTTAGTGAGTAAATAATGGATACCAAAAGAAGTAAGGGAGCTCATTAAAAAATGACAGAAACCATGAAATGCCAACACAGCAAGAAAAGGATTACATGAAACAGTTTCAAGCAGTTATCAAAGAGATTACAAATTCTCTCTAAATTATATGCAGCAGAATCAACTAATGTGAGGACAGAATATCGGATCTGGAGGACAGGATTTCATTAGTGATCATGAAAAGAAAATCTTCTTAAAAATGACCACAGACCATAAAAAATGAATCAAATGATTACTACATGATGCCAAGAAAAATATATTTGTTGAGAATAAAAAATAAAAATAAATAAATGCATGAATGAATGAATAAATAAATTAGTAGCACAAGTTTCATTTAAAAAAATCTATTCAAAAAGTCATAGCAGACAACTTTTCAACCATGGAAAAAATTTTGGTTAGCAGATAACTGAGGTATAATGAACACTAATATCACCCTTCACAATATCATCTAAAAAAAGAATGTATAATCTATGTCATGATGTATACATCATGACAAAGTGGGGTTCAATCCAGGAATGCAGGGATGGTTTAACATATGCAAATCAATAAATGTAATATACCACATCAATAGATCCAAAAACAAAAATCACATGGTCATCTCACTAGATGCAGAAAAACTTTCGATAAAGTCCACAACATGTTCATGATAAAACCCCTTCAGAAACTCAGAATACATGATGTCTACCTCAATCTTATGAAGGGCATCTAAGACAAACTAACAGCCAACATTATACTAAATGGACAAAAACTTAAATCTTTCACTTTAAAATTAGGAACAAGACAAGTATGTCCACCAACACCACCCCTATTCAATATAGCTCTGGAGATATTAGCAAGGGAAATAAGACAAGATAGAGAAATAAAAATAATAAAGATAGGGAAGGAAGAAGTTAAATTATCACTATTTGCAGATGACATGATACTCTATATAGAAGACCCAAAAAATTCCATTAAAAGACTACTGTTAAAAAAATACTGTTTTTTATTTCAGAGAATTCATGTGTGTAGCTGGGTACAAAAATCAATGTTTAACAGTCAATAGCATTCCTGTACACAAACAAAAAATTCACTGAGAGAGAAATTATGGAACTATCACCCTTCACAATAAAATCTAAAGAAATGAAACACTTGGGAATCAACCTAAGTGTTGAACCTAAGAATGTAAAAGAACTGTATGTTGAAAATTATGCTACGCTAAAAAAAAAGAGATTGAATAGTATATTAGAAAATGGAAGAACATTCCTTGCTCTTGTATAGGAAGAACCAACATTGTGAAAATGGCCATATTCCTAAAACTGTTATACAGATTTAATGCAATCCAAATCAAAATAACATTTGCATATCTCACAGACCTAGATAAAACACTCCTAGATTCATTTGGAAAAAAAAATCCTAGAATAGCAAAGGCAATTCTTGGCAACAAAGGCAAGGCAGGAGGCATCTTAATTCCTGACTTGAAACTATACTACAATGCCACAATGATAAAATCAGGATGGTACTGGCAAAGAAATAGACCTGAGGATCAATGGAACAGATTAGAAGGTGCAAGCACAACTACAAAGACATTCAGCCACCTGATATTTGACAAAGGGGCTAAACATGTTCACTGGAAGAAGGATAGCTTCTTTGATAAATGGTGTTGGAAAAATTGACTCTCCACATGCCGAAGAATGAAACTAGATCCGTGCCTATCACCATGCACAAAAGTAAAGTCTAAATGGATCAAAGACCTAAATATTAAAACAGAAATAATAAATTTACTGGAAGACAAAGTAGGTAGAAGTCTTGGAGACATATGGGTAGCCACATAGTTCATGAGCAAAATGCAAACTGCTTGGGAAACACTTCAAAGAATCAATAACTGGATGTCATATTATTGGAAAGTTTCTGCACTTCAAAAGAAATCACCAACAGAGTCAAAAGAAAACCCACAGAATGGGAAAGAATTTTAGCCAACAATCTCTCAGATAAAGGACTTATATCCAGAACATATAAAGAATTGAAAACATCAACCCCCCTAAATTGAAGGAACTTGTCCAGAAATGGGCACCTGAAATGAATACTCTCAAAAATGGGCATCTGCATATATAAATGGCAAATAAATACATGGAGAATGTCCACCATCACTGGTCATTTGAAAAATGCAAATTAAAATAGCATTGAGATTCAATCTCACACCAGAAATAATAGCTGCTATCAAGAAATCAACTGATAACAAATGTTGATGAGGCTGTGGGGAAAAAGAAGACTGCTCCACTGTTGGTGGGGTATAGGCTGGTGCAACCACTATGGAAATCATTACAAAGAATTCTCAGAAGACTAGGATTGGAAATTCCATTCAACCCAGCTATCCCCCTACTGGGTATTTTGCCAGAAAAAAATGAAAAGTCATGTCACAGTGATATAGGTGCACCCATGTTTATAGCAGCACAATTTTTGATAGCTAAATCTTGGAAACAACCAAAATTCCCATCAACTGCAGAGTAGATGAAGACGATGTGGTATTTTTATACAATGGAATATTATTCAGCTATAAAAAGATGATCTTGAGGCCTTTATAGCTAAATGCAGGCAATTTGAGACTGTCCTCACAAGTGAAATAAATAAGAGTCACATTTGTAAATATCACATTGTCTCTCTAGAGTAAAAAAAATAGACATTGAAAGAGTATATGATCCAAAAAATACAATAAATATTATAAAAATGAAAGGAAAAGAAAGTGCTCTAAACTATATAACTGTATGAATGTTTAAGTGTATAAGACAGATGACCATATTACTAAGTTTTCATTAGATCATTGAACAGAATGGTTTGCACTGTTAATGTTTGAGTGTCTTTCCACTTTGTATGCTTTCATTTTGTAACTTTAATAACTGGTTCTAAGAGGACATTATGTAATTTATCAACTAGTGATTTCTTACTGTTTATTTTTTTGAAATTCTGTATTATTTCTACTCTTTTTCTGTTTTGATTTTTTTCTCTTTAAATAATTTTTTTAAAAAGAACACTAATTAGCCATCATAAATTTATTTTTATTTTTATTGTTATTTTTGGTACCAGGGATCCAACTCACAGCTTTATACTTGCCTTGCAGGCATTTGTGCCACTAAGCTGAACCCTCCAGATTCCCCCATAAAACTTTCAATGCCAAGACATATAATGAAGATTCCAGAAATTCAGCACAGGAACAGAATATCAAAAAGTACAAAAGAAAACTTAAAAACACCAGCTATAAAAGAAAGCCTGTCAGAATCACTGAAGACATCTCAATACAAATATTTAAGTCAAGTAGATTTTTCAATGAAATATTTCAAGTTCTAAAGGAATACAGTCTCCAACATAGGCTGATGTACCCTGAAAAGCAGTCTTTCAAAATCAATGGGGAAATAAGATATTTCATGAAATAGAACAGAAGAAATTCATGATCATCAAATCATCAATCATAAATGTTCTAAAGGACATTTCAGAAAGATATAATTAGGACTACAATTCTAAGAACACCAATAGAAAGAATACACCAGACAAGGTAAGCAACTAAAGAAGGGGAAAGAGAAGAAAACCACAAAAATAAAATAATATAACAAGGATAAGCCAGTATTTAGCAGTTACCACCATCATCTTAACTCAGCAATCAAAAGAAACAGATTGGAAGAATTAAGCAAGAAGCAAGAACCAATAATATGTCACATACCAGAAGCACATTCAACTGAAAGAGAAATTTAGAAACTGAAACTCAAAGGATGAAAAATAGTAAATCATGTGACATAAATCTAGAATAAAAGCATGTATAGCTACTCTATATGCAGACAAAAGGGACTTCAAGCCAAGACTGATAAAGAGAGAAAGAAGGTTATTACATACTTTTTAAAGGAAAACTTAAAGAGGAAGTTATAACAATGATAACTATAAATGCACCAAATGCCAGTGTATCCAACTATATAAAATAAACATGAAAAATCACATGAATACTAACATAATTGTAATAGAGAACTTCAATACTCAGTTGTCACAAATAGCTCATATAGACAAAAGTCAACAAAGAACTATCAGAACTGAACCAACCCTGTGAACAAATGGACTTAGTAAATATCTACAAGCTGTTCCATTCCACAACATCAAAATACGCATTCTTTTCATCATTGCAAGGAATGTTCTCTAAAATAGCCCTTATAGTGTCTCAAAGAACATGCTTAAGTAAATGCAAAGGAAATGAAAATGTCTCATGCACATTATCAGAACATAGTGCAGTGAAATTAGAAGTCAACAGCAAAAGACATCAGAAAACTACATAAACACATGTGAATTAAATCATACACTCCTGAACAACCAATGGATCACAAATGAAATAGAAGAAATTAAAGTTTCTACAATGAAATTATAATCATGTACAGCATGCGGGAACTTAAAGAACACAATGAAAGTAGTCCTAAGAGGAAAATCTATTAATAATGAACTCTCACATCAAGAAAATAGAGCCATTTCAAATTAAAACCTTATGTTGAACACCAAACTTCTGGAAAAAGAGCAAGTCAGGCCCAAAGGTGTAACAGGGAGGAAGTTACAAAGATCAGAGAGGAAATTAAAACAACTGAGAGAAAGAAAACAGTACAAGCCTCAATGAAATCAAGAGATGATTTTTGAAAGATTAAATAAAATGGACAAATCCCTAGTGAAATGTTGTAAAAAAAAGTAAAGACTAAAATCCATGTAATTAGGAATGAAAGGAGTAAAATCACAATGGGTTCTGCAGAAATCCAGAAGATCATCAATACCTACTTCATGAACCAGTACTTCAGTAAAATGGAAAACATAGAAGAAATGCACAGATTCTTATATATATATATATATATATATATATATATATATATATATATATGATTACCAAAGTTAAATTAAGAAGATATAAAAACTCTAAATAACCAAAATCAGTCAATGGAACTGAAGATATAATTAAAAACCTACCAGCAAAGAAAAGTCCAAGTCCTTATATATGCACTTCTGAATTATATAAAATATTTTGAAAAAAATCCAATGCCACTACCCTTTAAATTCATTAATGAAATTTAAAGGGAAGAAAATTAGGTCCTAGAAACAAGCATTATCCTGTTATGAAAACCAGAGACAAACACAAAGAAAAAAGAGAATGACAGGTCAATTTCACTAGTGAACATAGATGCAAAAATCTTCATTAAGATAAACAAATAAATAAAATACTGACAAAGAAGAATGCAACAAATCATCAAGAACATCATATACCATGACCAAGGAGAATTCTTTCCAGGAAGACAGGGATGGTTTTCATACATGCACAAAAAGTGCAATGTACCATATCAATAGAAAAAAGAACAAAAATCACATAATCACCTCAATACAGGCAAGAAAAATATGTGACATATTCCAACTCCCATTCTTGATAAAATTTAAATACAGTCTTTATCTCCATCTGATAAAATCATCTGTGACAGAACAACAACTATCATCACACTTAATGGTCAAAAACTGAAAGCTTTCACTGTAAATTTGGGACCAATATAAAGATGTCCACTATCAACACTGCTATTCAAAATAATCCTAGAAATATTGGCCAGAACAATTAGACAAGAGAATGAAATAAAAGGAATAAAGATAGGAAAGGAAGACATTAAATTAACATTATTTGCAGATGACATGATACTCTACATAGAACACCCTCAAACTGCCAGCAAAACACTCCTAGATTTAATAATCAAATTCTGTCATGTAGTTAGATACAAACTACACACTCAAAAATCAATATCACTCCTATACATGAATAACAAACTTAAAAGAGAGCCATTAAGGAAACCACACCTTATGTAATAGGACAGAATGAGATGGAATTCTTAGGAATCAATCAAAAAAGGAAAGAAAAGAATTTGAAGTTGAAAACTACAGTAGTCGGAAATAGGGGATCAGAGATAATATCAGAAAATGGAAAGATATCTCTTGTTCTTGTTCTGGGATAAGAAGAAGTAACATAGTGAAACTGGCCATACTGCCATAATTGTTATACAAGTTTAATGTAATCTTGATCAAAATACCATTAGTGTACCTCAAACAATTACAGAAAATAATACTAAAATTCATTGGGAACAAGAAGAGATGTAGACTAGCAAAGACAATTCTGGGTAATGAAGGCAAGGCAGGGAACATCAGAATCCCTGATATGAAATTATATTACAAAGCTACTATAATCAATGCAGAATGGTACTGGCATACAAAATAGACCCAAAGATCAATGGAACAGATTAGAAGACACAGAAACAAAACCAAACACACGTGGCCATGTTATTTTCCATGGAGGAACCATACGCCTTCACTGGAAGGAAATGCTTTTTAATACATTTAAATCTAGACCCATGTATCTCATAATGCATTGAAGCAAAATAAAAACATATCAAAGACTTAAATATTTAAAAAGAAACACAATCTTTTAGAAGTCAGAATAGAACTCTTGAAGACATAGGTATAGGGAAAGACATTATGAACAAAACCTTGATTGTCTAGGAATTACTACACAGAATCAACAACTGGGACCTCATCTTCTTTTTTTTTAATCAGTACTGGGAATCCAACTCACAACTGTGTGCTTGCAAGGCAGGAACTTATGCCTCTGAGATAAATCCCTAGCCCCAAGGGATCTTATCGTCTAAAAATGCTTTTGCATAGCAGAGGAAATCACGAACAGAGTGAAGAAGCAACCTACCGAGTGAGAACAAAATTTTACCAGCAGTTCCTCAGACAGAGAATGAATACCTAGAATATATAAAGAACTCAAAATGTACTGCCAAAATTTTAAGATTCAATCAACCTAGGCATCTGAAATGAATACACTCCTGTCATATGAAGTACTCATTGCAAATAAACACATGAAAAAACATTCAACATCACTGGTCATTCAAGAGGTACAAATTAAAACAATGCTGAGACTCAATCTCACCCCAGAAGAATGGCTATTATCAGCAAATCAACCAAGAGCAAGTGCTTTCAGGGATGTGAAGAAAAAGGAACTCTTCTCCACTGTTTTTGGGAGTGTAGACTGGTGCAAGTACTGTGGAAGTCTGTGTGGTTACTCCTCAAAAGACTAATACTAGGTGTTCCATTTGACCTAGCTATTCCTCTTGGTATCTTCCTAAAAGATTTAAACGAACTATACTACAGTCATATTCACATCACATTTATAGTTGTGCAGTTTTTAATAGCTGTATCTGAGAAAGAACCCAAATGCCCATCAAGATTTGAATGAATAAAGTAGACGAGTTTCTTAACATAAATGGAACATTACTAGGCCATAACAAAGAATAAACTTGAGACTTTTTTTTTTTTTTTGGTAAATGGATGCTCTTTGAGACCATACTCTTAAGTGAAATAAATTGTGCACACAAGTGTAAATATCATGTTATTTCTCTGCTGTAAGGAACAGAAAGTCTATGGGGTTGGGGATTTAGTTCAGTGACTCAAGTGCTTGTGCTTGCCTGATAAGCACAAGGTTTTTAGTTCAATCCCTGGTACAAAAAACATTATATATAAAAAAAGAAACTGAAAATGTAAATATGGACCAAAATGTATAACATGTATTTTGAAAAATGAGGAAAATGTTCAAATGGGAAAGTGAACTAGGAAGGTGGAGGGAGGTAAAAGAAGAAGGAAAATGAGGATAAAAGGAAAAGTAAAAACAAAGCTTTTTTAAATAAGAAGAGGAAGAGGAGTTGAGGGAAAGAGCTAGAATGGGGAAAAAAGAATCAAGATAATCACAAATAGGTGTGACAGAAAATACAAAAATGTAATACCATATTGGAACACGGTTTTCGCATCTGGCCCATCGTATAACTAGAACACTAAATCCAATCAGCCTTGACTGACTGCATAGCTCCTTTCGGTAGATAGTATGGCCCAGGTCAACGTGACCTAGTCCAGCTACAGAGCTCCTGTCTATCTACAAACATATCCTGCTTGCTAACCTGTTCCAAAGACTGTCTAGCCATCTCCACATGGCCACACCCTCCCAGGTCTCCCCTGCCTGATTATAAACAATCCTTCTAACTGAAGTTGCCTAACAACATATAAATAAAACTGATTCACTATTGATCTTTGTACTTTCTACTTGCAAATCCTATATAACCAAAACCTGAAGCTGATTTAAGGCTGGTGATTTGGAACTGCTCTTCTTACCAGCCCACCACTGTAATAAATAATTTGCCTTCCAACTCCTTGATGTAAGGCATCTTCCTTTTGGTGTCTCAATAACATTTGTGGTGCCTCAGCCTGGAAGACACTGTGCTGACCAGTTTTTGTCACCAATGGAGACCTGCTGGTCACAGCAGGGATTGCCCTCCAAACTACAGACAAGAAGGCCTGCCCTCCAGTGCCTTTTATTGCAGTTTCCTCTGAGGTCTAGGAGCAGGAGCCCCTGCACAACAGCAGAGACCTCACTAAATCAATGGAAGGAGATGGAATGCAACCAGTTTAAACCCTCAGATAAGGTAGGAATATGTAAACTCATTGTAAATGGCTAGTGTAGACCCCATAGGGTCTCAGAACTACAGAGCCTGACTGAGCCCCATCTTGTGATTTTGTGGAAATGTCTGACCAGTCACACTAGTGAGATCTCCTTGGAGCCTCAAGAGACAAAACAGAGAAATTGTCGATACTTCTCCTCTGTGCCAGTGGTCCCAGTGTGGGAGACAGCCAAGCAGCCAAGCAGGTGCCTGAGTGGTCTCTCTTTTGAGAGGGGCAGCTGCCCTGTTTCTGTCATGACACCATTTAAGGGAACAGTACATACACTGCAGGGTGTCAGTATGAGTACAAGTCAGAGTAAGCACACAGTTCTAAATTGTATTTTAGAAAACTTCAAAAAGGCCTTTTCAGATAACTATGGAGTGAAAATGAAACCTCAATGGCTCTACAATATTTTTGACACTGACTGGTCATGCTTTTGCCCTGACTGGTAACCCAAGGCCAACCTGAATTAAGAAATTGTCCACCAAGTCTGGGACAAAGTGAATGAAAAGGATTTTACAGGCCTAAAAGGCCATCCTGATCAGTTGTGTTATATTGATTCCTGGCTGGCCCTATGCTAGACTCTCCTGCCATGGATTTTGTGACAGAACTCTCCTAGTGATTACTGCCAAGGCATGAGCTGCCATCTTCCTTTATGTGTAGTACTGAGTTTCGATAGCTCAGTTATAAACTCCCTCTGGTTCATGTGAGCATTATGTACAATTGAAATATAACAATAAATTTGATTTTAAAAAACACAAAAGTTACTCACCTAAGCAGATAAAAATAGATTAAAAAATAATGATTTATTAATTAATTTTTCTTCTCTACTTTTTTCTTTTGCCTTGTTGATGCCTAAAATTAATCAGAAAAAGTTTCCTGGATTTTAAATACATTTCCTCATAAACAATCCTTAGTGACTAAAGTGATACTGTACCATTCAGGCTCTTGTATTTAAAATATTGGGTTTTTTTAGCTACAGATAGCTCATTGTTAAAACAAAATGTATACTTTTCAAAGTGTAACCAATAGATTTATATTTAAGGAGTCTCTCAATAATTAGAAATGCATGCCCAATGGGAATTCAACTCTTTCTCTTGCTACATTTTAGTGTTCATTTTTTTCATGCATAGAAAACTGGAAAACTTTCATATGTCTGATCTGTCTGATATACTTAGTAGATAGTGGTGAATCACTCTCACCATATTAGCTGTCAAAAATTCTGCATTATTTAAGAAAATGTGAATTAAGATTGGAGGCTGAAAGATAAGAATGACAGTCTTCTGAAATATCTAAATGTTAATCTTTTCATTGTTAGATAATAGTATAAGAAGCATTGAAAAAAAAGCACCTTGGAAGATGAGGTAATAAAACTAAGGTACAGAGCTATTGCTAACTCTTTTCAATCTAGGCAAATTAACAAAACTAATTCTATGTTAACTTAATAAAATAATTCAATTATCATTGGAGGAAAATTGATGGTTGCTATCGTAAGTAGCTGGAAACCATATGAAAAGGGAAATTGGATTTTTAACGGCTAAAGGTGTTAGTGAGATTTTCCCTGTGCACCTCATACACCTTTGGTCCTGTGCACCCCATCAACTGCATCCCTTCTCACACTGGGGGTTTTTACATCCCTGCACCTCTTCAACATCACCCTTTCTGTGTCTGGAGGTAATTTTTTGTTTGTTATTACTCATGTTCTCTAGTCTGTTACTTATTTTACCTTTATTACTTGATTGATATTGAGAATATCTATCATGCAATTGTTTTCTTATCTTATCTTATCTTATGTAAATATAGTCCTTTCTTTGAAGATGTTCCCTTTCTAATATTTCCAAAAGACAAACCTTATTGAATTTCTTAAAGCTTTACATACACCACAGAACATAATATTTTACCCTCATGTTTGAGTACTATGTCAGATGCAAACTTCTAGTTCCATGTTATTTTCCCTCATTTCTTAGAAAATATACTCATTTTTGTGCCTTTACCAATATATAAGAATAATGCCTATGATATTTTTCTTTAATTTATAAGAAAATATGAATTTTGACAAATTCTGAAAACAACTCTGGTGATTTTATCACTGTATATGTGAATTTTATTTTAAATATTATTACATTTTTTGTGATTCCTTTCAACAAGAGGTATTTTATGTTTATATAGTACTTTGTTATTATACTTATCAATATTTATTTTTATACCCTTTTTATGCCCCTGGTTTCTCCTAACAGTACTCCTTCAGCTCTAATTGTTTTTATTATGTATCATCTTTCTGTTTATTTTTGTTATAGCGTCTGTAAGGGGCTTTATTTAATTTTGAATTCAATATATATTGTTACATTGCATTACTTGTTATTCCTATGTGTAATGACTCTCTAATAAATCTCATTAAATTTATCTTATGGTTCTATTTAACCACCTTTGTGAGAAATTCTTTCTGTTTTGTGATGAATTATAATGTATTTTCTGTCTGAGTTCTATTTTAAATTTAATGCATTCTGTCAAGTGTGTCCTGCTCAAATTTGTTTTATGTAATACAGACTTTCCATTTTTAAGTATTTTTGTTATTAAAACTGTAGTGCTCAAATAGGTATTATTTTTATTTTCAAACTTATTTTTCCCAGGACTGTACACTATTGTGGTAGTATTTATAAGGAAGCAAGAGCAAGGCTCAGACATCCTTGGTACAACTGGTGTATTCTCATCATGGAGTAAGCAAGCCATTCCCTAAGGCAGAGGCTGAGATTTGATAGCAATATCAGGTACTTTCTACTCAGAAAATTCTGAATCTCCTCAGATGTCATTAGATATACCTTCTTTTTCTTCAAGATAAAAAAAGAAAACCATCAGGGAGTTGATGTTATCAGTTCCTTCTCCTCTCTAGATCTGACAGTCTTGTTATGGTATTGAACTCATCTTGATGTAATGATTACCTCAAAAGAGTTCCAAATAGAAGAGACAGTCCAGTTCAAAGTGACCTTCCTGTCTAGACTTCATAAAGGAAAGAATTAGTCTAATAGACTAATGCGTATAATGCACAAGAGAAGAATCATTCCCTTTTGTTTGGGTATAAGCAATGATAAAAAACCAAAATGTATGGAAGGAAAAGGAACCTAAACAAATCTGTGTATACATGGGATATTGACTTGTAACAGGTAACTCTGAAAATCAAAGAGCACAATAAAGTTTTTTTGTTTTGTTTTTCCATAACGGGATTCTGGTGCTTCCATGCTACTGGATAAATCTTGTTAGAGAACAAAGTTTTAACTAAGTAATTAATTTACTTATTAGCACCAACTTTAAAAAAGTTACACCTGGCTTAATTTTATACTCTGGAAATCTTTACAACGAGTCAGTTCAAATTTGTAAAAAGCTCACCATTTCCAGTATAAAGCTTCTATCATTATTGTGTTATTCATGTTTCCATAGGATGTAAAAATTGGTATTTATCTATGCTGGGTAATTCATTTTCCATTTGATTTGTGCATCATTCATTTTCTGTTTCTTTGCTTTAAGTCCCTTGACGCTGTCTTTGAGATTTCTTTTTATATTTTCCTTCCTATTTATTGTTGTATTTCTTCATATGCTGCCCAGAACCAAGATGCCCATAGAAAACATTAATGTAGCATACACTTCAAAAAAGTAGAAGAAAGGACTTTGGAAGTTTTCAACATACTCAATAAAGATTTGAAAAGATAGACAAGTCTAATTTGATTTAAACATTATACAGTATGTACATGAATATATTCATTTAATATTTTATGTATCCATTAAAATAAATTTAATTTAGTAATTGAATAAATATAGCATTGAGAAGAATAAAATTCCTGCAACAGGTAGGCTAAATCATTTTCAGATGAATAGAATACATAAAAATTTGCTTGATAACAAAAATGTGAGTAAATCAATTAATTAAACATTCTAATTTAACTCATAAATATTTACAGTAATATGCACTGCCTGGCTCCATTGACAGAAAAAAAAGTTATACAAATGCTGTTGTACCAATTGATGTTCTTATCTGTTACACATCACAGCACCATATGTGCACAGTTTCTTTTAGTGCTCACTCTTTTTCCTTCCATGATTTTTCATCTTTTCTTGTGCAAAAATGAAAGAGTACTTTCATCCTGGTGTATGATAAATCGATTAGTCTGGTAGAGTACTTCTTCCATTCTT
Organism: Dolichotis patagonum; assembly: GCA_004027295.1. Taxonomy (NCBI): domain Eukaryota; kingdom Metazoa; phylum Chordata; class Mammalia; order Rodentia; family Caviidae; genus Dolichotis; species Dolichotis patagonum. The sequence continues at coordinate 19,675 of PVJX010013054.1, read as the reverse complement.
AATGCTTTTAGTTTTCAAGAATGTTTCTCTTTTATTTAGGATCTCATATAATCTTAGTTCATATATTTCTATAAAAATATGTTAGAAACTTAATGCAATTAATCTTTGTTTTTAATAAAGTTTTGCATAATTATCACATACAGACCCAGTCTTCACATACATGACCAGACTATAGAGCTTCATGTATTTAAACCTTACTTCACTTTTTAAAATAAAACATATGCTTATTATTATAATTATCCTTATTTTGTTTCACAGTGGTCTTTCATGCCTTTATGTAATTTGGTATTTACAATATGCAGTGTGTGTGGTTTTTGTCTTAATAACAAGTGGTCAAGTCACTTTGCCTCTTGTGTTCTTTACCTCATTGACCATGATAATCATTATTCTAGCGTGTGTCATGCAAGGTTAATTGCATCAAATGGATTGAGTTGGGAGCCAACTAATGTGTTAGCAGAGATTCTCTGAGTCTATCTGGGTAGGTGTTACAAGCATTACCTCATGTACCCAATATAGTCCCTTGGCTGTCCTCTCTGTTGCTCTTCTTCTGTTCTCATTTTTGGCCTCAAGAAACTGTGTATCTTTGCTCTGCTGTGTCCTTTTGTCATGGTATTTCTGCCTTTGATTCAGCTGATCATGGACTGAATCTTCTTACAGTTTCATCCAAACTAAACCTCTCCCCCATTAAGTTTTGTGTTTTGTGTTTTAGTGCCTGGAAAGCTACATAATACAGAGGAAAAATTAAGATGCTTTACATTTACTTTTCACAGACAGAAACCAATAAAATAATTACTTGATTGAAGCTCTCTTATAAAAAAAATAAAAGAATGTGAGTCTAGAGTAGGCTTCTTTACCTTGGTAGTTGGTGTCCATAATGTGTCAGGAGTTCTTTTCATCTTTTAAATATTTCATTGTGTTTATTGTGTTCCAAACAGCAATTCAATTTCCTTTTGCATAGGATAGGGACAGTTTATTTATGCCTTATTTTACCCTGAAGCTCTTTAGAAATTTGGGAATATATATGAAAAGTGGTAGAAAGTTTCTCCTTCTGTGATGTTTCTTGACTTAGACTTTTTTTCCTTATTGTGGAAAGTTTTATGTCTAATGCCAAATTATATAAATCAACAACTGCACTCAGATTAAGAAAAAATTAGTTTATTTAATTAATTGCCTATAAAAATTAAGATTTCCTCCATAAATTGACCCAGAAATTTCCAAGGTTTGATTGAATTTATTTATTATTTTTAAGACCTTATTTTCCCCAAAACAATTATTTGGAACATTTTATCACATAAGGTTTTGTCTAAGTAATTTGATCCATCCTCATCAATCTGGGAACTTAATATATTTTCATATTGTTGGTAAAAATGATGTTATGTCATAGCTTTCCATGAAACATATCTTTGCCTAAAAATCTTTCCTACTTTCTAGTTGTTGCCATTGTTTTTTTGATATTATCTTCAAATTGACTTTATGATGTGACACGTGAATCTAAACTGCAGTTATATCTCATTAAATCTTAGTTGACTCTTCCTGAAGAATTTTATTACAAGAATGAAGTATGATTTTTTGGGATTTTCTTAAACACAATACTTGTTCTGTGAGGAATATTTTTCTCCTCTATTGATTTTTCATTGCTATATTTAATTTATCCTTTTGGTTTAATGTTTTTATCCCATTAATTTTATTTTTGGTATCTGAATCAAACTCACAACCTCACGCTTGTTAGGCAGGCACTTACACTGCTGAGCTAAATCTATGCCCCTCTAATGTATCTGTTAATCTCTGGTCCTGATTACTCAGTAACTCTGATAGATTTTCCATATTATAATAGTTAAACCGGCCACCAGAGCAATTTTCTGAACTCATCTAAGCCTTCAGTGCCCTATTTATCATATAAATATCCCTGATATGTTTTGGGGTGGTTCAAACTAAATAATGCACTCTGGATGTTGGTTAATATTTATCATTATTATCTTTCTATATTTCATTCCTTATGACCTGACCCAATAGTTAGAAAAAGAGCATTTCCATATTTTCCTTTCCAGTTGCTGTAAGAAATAGATATTTTAATTTGGTTTAGTTATTAGATTTGTTTATTAGAATTTATGACCTTAAAGCTGGAAAATGCTTTACCTACATTTTTTAATGTATCTTATAATCAAACAACTAATAAATATTTGTTTAATTAATGAGTGAACAAATAGTTTTAAATTTTAAAATGTCCAAATTAAGAGAAAATTTTAGAGCTACAGAAAGTTTTCCTAAATTTGTTTTCCAATTTAGAACTCTTCTCATGTCAACACTTTGGCATGATATGAACATTCAAAATATAATTTACATACATAATATACCCAGTTTATAATGCATACACATACTTGTAACATTAATTTAAAAAGACATACAAAAAATGTGGATGCATACTGCTTTTTTATTTAAGGAAAAAAAGAAAGAAAAAAGCCAAGACAAAACAAAAAAGGGTAAAAGTAATACATAATTTCAAAGAAAAATATTAATACTAAGAACTTACTAGTTGCTAAGTTACATACTATCCTCTTAGATCTAGTTGTTCAACTTACAAAGTCAAGGCATACAAAGTGGACAGACAAACACTGACAGTGCAAACCATTCTGTTCAATGATCTAATGAAAACTTAGTAATGTGGTCACCTATCTTACACACTTAAACATTCATACAGTTATATCCTTTAGAGTATTTTCCTTCCCTTTCATTTTTACCATATCTATTATATATTTTGGATCTTATTACTCTTTCAATTTTTATTATTTTTTACACTAGAGACACAATGTGATATTTACAAATGTGAGTCTTATTTATCTCACTTGTGAGGATAGTCTCAAATTGCCTCCATTTGCCTATGACGGCCTCAAGATCATCCTTTAGACAGCTGAAAAATATTCCATTGTATAAAAATACCACATCTTTTTCATCCACTCTTCAGTTGATGCATATTTTGGTTGTTTCCAAGATTTAGCTATTATAAATTGTGCTGCTATTAAATGGGTGTACCCATATCACTATGTCATGATCTTTTCAGTTTTTCTGGGAAAATACCCAGGAGGGGAATAGTTGGATTGAATGGAACTTCCAATCCTAGTCTTCTAAGAAATCTCCGTAGTGATTTCCATATTGGGTGCACCAGTCTGCACTCCCAACAACAGTGGAACAGTGTTCCTTTATCCCCACAGCCTCACCAACATTTGTTATCAGTTGATTTCTTGATGGCAGCCATTCTTTCTGAAGTGAGATTGAATCTCAATGCTGTTTTAATTTGCATTTCTTGAATGACAAGTGATGGTGAACATTTCTTCATGTAATTGTTTGCCATTTGTATATCTTCATCTGAGAAATGTGTGTTCATCTCCAATGCCCATTTTTGGAGAGAGTCTTTGAATTTGAGGGGCTTGATGATTTTCAATTCTTTATAAATTGTAGATATAAGTCCTTTATCTGAGTGATTGTTGGCTAAAATTCTTTCCCATTCTGTGGCTTTTCTTTACACTTTGTTGGTGATTTTTTTGAAGTGCAAAAATTTTTTAATAATATGAGATCCCAGATGTTGATTCTTTTGAAGTATTTCTTGTGTGGTTAGTGTTTTGTTCATGAATTCTCAGCCTACCGCTATGTCTCCTATTTTTATACCTACCTTTTCTTCCAGTAGATTTAGTGTTTCTGTTTTAATATTTAGATCTTTGATCCATTTTGACTTTAGTTTAGTGTATGGTGGCAGGCATGGTTCTAGTTTCAGTGTTCAGCACAGGGAAAGCCAGTTTTTCCAACACCACTTATTAAAGAAGCTATCCTTTTTCCAGTGAACATGTTTAGCCACTTTGACAAATATAAAGTGGCAGAGTGTTTTTGTAGATGTGTTTTCAACTTCTAATCTGTTCTGTTGATCCTTAGGTCTATTTCTTTGCCAGTACCATGCTGATTTTATCATTGTGGCTTTGTAATATAGTTTCAGGTCAGGAATTAAGAAGCCTCCGTCTTTACATTTGTTGTCCAGAATCACCTTTGCTATTCTAGGTTTCTTCTGTTTCCAAATGAATTTTAGGAGTGTTTTCTCTAGATCTGAAAGTTATGTTGATTGGGACTGCATTAATTCTGTATAACAGTTTTGGGAACATGATCATTTTCACAATCTTGTCTCTTGCTAACCAAGGGCAAGGAATATCCTTCCATTTTCAAATATCCTCTTCAATCTTCTTTTTAAGAGTAGTGTAATTTTCAGCATGTAGGTCTTTTATATTCTTGCTTAGGATGATTCCAAAGTATTTCTTTTCTTAGATACTATTGTGAAAGGTGATATTTCCATAATTTCTCTCTCAGTGAGTTTTTTGATTGTGTGTGTACAGGAATACTATTGATTTTTGAGTGTTGACTTTGTATCCAGATATGCTGCTGAATTTGTTTATTACATATAGAGTAGTCTTTTAATAGATTTTGGGGGGGTCTTTTATATAAACTATCATGTCATTGGCAGATAATAATAATTTAACTTCTCTCTTTATGATCTTCATTCCTTTTATTTGTCTCTCTTGTCTGATTGCTCTGGCTAATATTTCCAGAACTATATAGAATAGGAATGGTGGTAGTGGACATCCTTGTCTTGTTCCTGATTTTAGAGTGAAGGCTTCAGCTTTTGTCCGTTTAGTATAATGTTAGCTGTTGTTTTGTCATAGATAGCCTTTATGAGATTGAGGTAGGCACCATCTATTGCAACTTTCTGTAGGGTTGTTATCATGAATGTGTGTTGGAATTTATCTAAAGCTTTTTCTGTAGCAATTGAGATCATCATGTAATTTTTGTCTTTGTCTCCATTGATGGGGTGCATTACTTTATTGATTTGCATGTGTTAAACTATCCCTTTAGTCCTGGAATAAATTCCACTTGTTCGTGGTGTATAATCTTATTGCTGATTTGCTGCATTCTATTTGCCAGTATTTTATTGACAATCTTTGCATCAGTGTTCATTTGTGAGACTGGCCTATAGTTCTCCTTTTTGGTTGGGTCTTTGTCTAGTTTTTGGTAACAGAGTGATACTTTCCTCTGAGTATGAGTTAGGGAAGATTGCTCCTCTCTTGATTGCATTGAAGAGTTTAAGGGTATTGGTATCAACTCTTCTCTAATTTCTTGTAGAATTCAGCCGTGAATCCATCAGGACCTGGGCTTTTCTTTGTTGATAAGGTTTTAATCATGTTTTCAATTTTAGTAGCTGATACTGGGTTATTCAAAATTGTTATATCTTCTTGATTGAGCTTTGGTAGTTCATATGTTTCTAGAAATCTGTCCATTTCCTCTGCGTTTTCCATCCTATGTGAATAAAGATTTTCAAAGTGGGTACTCATGATCGCTTGAATTTCTATGAGATCTATAATGATTTCTCTCTTTTCAGTCCTTATTGTGTGAATTTGAGGTTTTCATGATAAGGTTAGTTAGAGGTTTATCAATTTTGTTTATACTCTCAAAAAATCAGCTATTTGATTCATTAACTCTACATATTTTTTTAGTTTCAATTGCACTGATTTCTACTTTAATCTTTACAATTTCCTCTCTTCTATGTGCTTTGAGTTTTACTTGCTCATCTTTTTCTAGAATTTTGATATGTACCATCAGGTTGTTGATTTGTGCTTTCTCCATTTGGTTGATGTGACAATTTATTGCTATATATTTCCTTCTTAGGATCACTTTCCTTGCATCCCACAGGTTACAGTATGTTGTATCTGCATTTTAATTGAATTGTCAGTATTACTTTATTTCTTCTTTAATTTCACCTGTAGCCCACTGATTGTTCAGAAGTTTGTTATTTAATTTCCAAATATTTATGCAGGTTTTGGGTTTTGGGCAATTCCTTTTGCCATTAATTTCCAATTTCAGTACACTATAAGCAGATATTATACATGAGATAATTTCAATCCCTTTTCATTTACTTAAGAATGTTTTATGTGTTAATATATGGTCTATTTAGAGAGTGTTCCTTGTGCAGCTGAGAAGAATGTGTATTCTGATGTGGTTGGGTGGCACACTCTGTAAACATCCACTAAGTAAATTTACTCATCGGTATGATTCAGTTCTATTATTTCTTTGCTGATTATTATCTAGTTGATCTATCTCTTTGTGACAATGGGGTGATAATGTCTCCTATTACAATTATGTTCTTGTGTGTTTAATATTTCATGCCCATTAGTATTTGTCTTATATAATTGGATGTTCCTGCATTTGGTGCATACATACTTATAATTGTCAGTTATTCTTCTTGAAGTTTTGAACTAAAAAAGTATACAGTGACCTTCTTGATCTCTTAATCATTATAGGTTTGAATTTCATATTATCTGCAGTCAGAATAGCAACCCCTGCTTTTTTCTGGGTTCCTGTTGCATGGAATATTGTTCCAATCCTTTGACTTTTTATCTATATGTTTCCTTTTGAGTCATATGTGTTTCTTGTGTACAGATTATTGGGAAATCCTGTTTATTGATCCATTCTGTGAATCTATTTCTTTTAATAGGTGAATTGAGGCCATTTACATTTATGGATATAAGTGATATGTACTGGCTCAACTTTGACATGTTATCTTTTTCTTGCTTGTTTTCTGCTTTTCACCCTTTTTAAATTACTTTCCCTCCCTTGTAGAGTCTTTCTGCTGTTTTTCTGGAGATTGTTGTCATTTTCATCTCTAACTAATCTGTCTTTCAATTCTTTTTCTAGGGTGCGATTGGTGGACCTGAATTTCTTCAGTTGTTCTTTGTCGTGGAAGTATCTTGTTTCTCCATTAAATTTGAAAGACAGTTTTGCTGGGTACATCAGTTTGGATTGAAAGTTATTTTCTTTCAGAGGCTGAAATGCTTCACTCCAAGCTCATCTTTACTTGAGGGTTTGCCGTGAAAATTCTGCTGTGATTCTGATGGGCTTTACTTGATAGGTATATTGTGTCTTTTCTCTAACATCTTTTAGTATTCTATGTTGTATGTCTGGGATTCTAATTATTATATGTCTGTGTGTAGATTTATGTTGGTTGTGACTGTTTGTGGTTCTGTATTCCTCACTTATCTGCATATTGGACTTTCCCCCCATGTTTGGGAAATTTTTTGCTATTACTTCTGTGAATAATTTACCCATGTCATTTGCATTGACTCCTCTGTCTTCATTGATTCCTATCAGTCTTATATTGTTTCTCTTGGCATCATCCTGAAGCTGCAGTATTGTCATTTCATGCTGCTATCTGGTTTCTAAGAGTTCTACTCTTTCATGAATGCTAACTGTGATCCTGTCCTCAAGGTCTGAAATTCTATCCTCAGCTTCATTTAAACAGTTTTACCAACTTTCAATAGAATTTTTTATTTCTTGGAAATCTCTTTGATTTTGTTTCATAGATTCTGCTTATTTTGATATTTTTCATTCAAAGTTTTAATCAATTTCCCATGTTCTTGTATTTTTTAATCTATTTCTTCTCTGGCTAAGTTGATCAACTTCTTTATTAAAGTTGTTATTTATATCTTTATCTGAAAAACTATTTCTGATTTGTTTTCCTCTATAGCCTCATTGATTTATCTCTTTTATTTCATTTGGTATCTTTTCAGAGATTTCTGGGGTATGACTTTTTGAGTTGTCTATTTCAATATCACATTGTGCTTGCTCCTGATGGACTAGATATTTGCAATTATAGTTTGCTTTTACATTTTGTCATTTTCATCTTTGGGCAAGTATTTGATCTTTCATTCCCCAATAATCTCAACTGTCAGTAGTGTGGATCTTAGTGTTCTACTTTGTGATTGCTGTTTGTCCAATTGCTGCGTACCACAATGAAGAGGAAGGCCTGTTACCTGAATTCCTCCTGCAGGGCCTGTTGAGTGAGTACTATATTCTTACTGGGCTGAAAAGCGTAAGAGGATTGATATAGGTCAACTCTTAATTCCTGCTGTTACATTGTTTTCAGATTATTCCAGGTCACCAAGTCTTCCTGTCTATAGTGTTTGTGTCAGCTTAGGCCCTACTGTGTCTCTACTGTGTGCCTGGGTGTCTCATAAACCCTTTTAGTTTTCTCCAAGTTGGGAGAGGCCATATTTGCACACTCCTCAACCTGCCTGCTCTTCTCTGTGTGGACAAGGGGACTACCCATACTCTTGCCAACCTTGCCAAAGTTGTACAGTTTGGCTGAGGTTCACTACTATCCCTTTTTAGCCACTGCAGACCTCGATTTTAGGGGCATACTCAACCACACTGACTGGAACCTGCTGAGGTCTTCTGTTTGGGTGAGGGTTTACTGTGTATCCCATCAAGCAAGCATGTTAATGCACTGTAGTCCAAGGTTCTGGAAGAAAGGGTGGGAGCCGAAGATCAATAGCAGTATTAGTTCCAGCAGGTGGGCGGGTCCCTGAGAGATGGACTGAGGGTTTTGTTCTGGGTGTCCGTGCGGCTTGCTAGAAGGATGTGGTGGCAGCGCCGCAGCATAGGACCATGGGTACATACTGTTTAAAGATGTAATGTTCTATCTGGAACATCATAATTTTGATGGATGAGGTAGAATTATAGATTGACTCAACAGGACAATTATAACTGCCTGGACACTGTTTGAAGGTCATTAGTACTTTATAGTACTTAATAAGAAGAAAATACATATTTTCTGGCTCAGTGTAACATATACTTTTCCATGAAGTGTAATCCTTCTCAGAGTTTGACTATGTTAACATACGTATCCTGCATAATTCTTGTTCCAGTCTTATCAAACTACTTTTGGTGAAAGTGAATATTTTCTCACTTGAATCAGATAAATATTCTTAATTTTATTTTCCATAATACACATCACTGTAATAATTATGTAAATGTACAGTTGAGAAAATATTTTCAATATATTTACAACTATATTCTTTAATTTGTATCTTTTCTTTTGAGTTGTTGATATATTTCAAAAGAATTGGGTTTTAGCAGACTTAACATAGCTTGGGGTTACTCAGCTATTTAACATTAATAAATTAGGAGCACACACTGAATTCCACAAATCCTACATCCTAACAAAGACAGGTAGGACACTTTAAGACCAAAATAGGGCATTATATCATTATATAACCCTCAAGGCAATGGAAAGTAGAGAATATGTGACAAAATCCCATGATATGCTCATCTGAAAATGAAGTTTACAATTTACAATGAAGAATAGTGCATGTTGTATTTGGAGAATAAGATAAAATCAAGGAAACAAGATATCAGGAAATTGTAATATAAGGTCTTTAAGTAGAATTCTAGTGGTAAAGGTGGAAAGTCATTTTGAAAACTGTGAAAGAAAATCCCATAAAAATATTATCATTTTGCTTTAACACCATGAATTTTGAGAACTACTATTTTTTATAGTTCTGAAATGATGAAAGGTTATTTTGGAAGATTGTGTGGCAACAGTAATGACTGATTTTAGTAAGGAACAGTCTGGAATCAATGAGATCAATAATGGGATTATTACATTTGCCTTATGCTGCTTATATCACTATTCATTGCTTAAAGGCAGTTGAATATCAACTTCAAAATGGAAATTTACTTGTCACTGTGTCTGCTAGCAAAATATTGAAGGAAACCAAATATGTGTTTCCCAGTCCCAAATTAGGGGTGCCTGTCTTTGAAATAATCATCTTGAGATGAAATTTCTTGAGTTTTACATGAACTAGATAGAGAGTAATGACAGACTCTTCTATGGAGTTGCCAACTACCATTAAATCAAATATAGCAGAACAGACAAGGTCATTGAACTAACACCTATTCTATTTTAATGCTATCCAGAGCATGTAAAAAAGTGTAAACTCTGATGCACCCTGAAGTAACATACTAGTGTTACTAGGAAAGATGAAAGGAAATATTACCATGACTACTTAAAAACAAATATAAAATGTGTTCTTATGTGCCTACATTTGTTTGAGTAAAAATGAATTTGTTCTATATCCATAGGTTCAACCATCCATAGACTTAACTAACTGCAGTCAGAAAAGCCCTTTTAAAAAACTGAATCTATATTGAGCATGCTTTTTTTTTATTTAAAAGAGAATAAAACAAAAGGGGACAGTACAGAGCAGATCAGAACAGGACAACATAGGCAACACAGTACTTTACATTAAGTCAACTGGACATCAACAGAGTTTTTCCTTGCCATCCTTCGCTAAACAATGCAGTATAATTACTGCTTACTAGAATTTAGAATTTACATTTCATAAGACAGTATAAGTAAACTAGGTATGTTTTAAAGCATAGAGAAATTGTGTTAAGAGAAATGCAAATAATACACAATTTTATAGAAGAGAGACTTGACATAGTCAAAGCTTAAGAAGGGATTAAAACAAAAATTGAACACTTCATCATTTTATAGGAGTAAATATCCAAAGAAAAGAGCAACCATACTCTGAACCTACTTCATCAAGCTAAGTTCTTTCCTGCTAATTTTTAAATAAAGTAAACAAAGTAGTGCAACTAAATTTGAGGCATAAACCATTCAAATTATGAAATTTTCAATAAGGAAAGCATCTCCTCAGAGATAAATTTAGAAAAGAACAGCAGAAAAAGCAGAAAGAAAACTGAAAAAAGGAGAGAAAAAGAAGAGGACAGAGTAACAGAATGACAATAATTGTGACTCCGAGATATTTTAAAGAATGAACTCCCTTATAATTTAGTCCTTCCAAAAGGGAAAAAATATATTCACAATTATGTGAGTCCATGACACGACATTCTTTTATGTAAGTGATTATAATCACACACAAGATTTTGCCAACATTTTTTGATAATATAAGAAAGTTAATAAAATACTTCAGTCATCACTGAGTGATTTTTCACATGAAAAAATGAGTCATAATTGTGTTTTTAAGAATTAAGACAGATAAGCCTGTTTTATCAGCTCAGTGGCTAGAGCTTGATTATGCTAAATATAATTCACTAAGTCCTCGATTTACAACCTAGTTTCCTTCTGGGAGAACAACTGAAAGTCAGATTCATTCCTAAGTGTGACAAAGTGAGTCTTTTACATCTATGACACAACCATCCAACGTACGTTCCCTTACACTTCCTGTCAGTCCTCTCATCACTGCTGGGCTTCCTCTTCCTCCTCCTCTTCCTCTTCCGCACATCCCTGGCTCCGAGCACTGCGCTGCTGCTACTCCAGCACTGTGCAGTAAGCACTGGGCAGAGCAGCTGGGACGGCACCCGGCAGGCAAGAGAGCTACTTCCGCGATTTGTTCACATCTACAACTGTTCGCAATGGGTATTTGCTTCATATCCGTGAAAGCTTGTGTCATTGATGAACTTATTGTAGCTAATTACATCAATACTGTTTATTGTATATGTGTATATTATGTATGTCATTATAGACACATATTTCTATTTATGGATAAAAATAACAAATCACCATTTGAGCTAAATCAAAATTAGTTTATCTCATAAAGTAACCTTGCCAAAATGTATTCATTTCACAATCTCCCCTTGCACTGGCTACACACTGACAGTCAAGTTCTGTGTTAAGCTGGAAACTTAAACTAAAATGAAAGCCAAGAAAATAATCACACCTAGGTTATATCTTGATATTCTGGAATAGTTTTATGAGCTGCAGATTTTATTCACTCCAGAATCTTGAATGATAAACAGAAGGTGGAATTTTTACACTATGTTGAGCATAGAATATAGCATTATAAATTGTCACAATCTGTCTATTAATTGAAATACCTTGATAGTTCTTCTTTATACCCACCAGCTTTGGAAGATTACCACCCACTGGAATATTTGAAGCCAGATGTGTACCTAGATTAGATGGCCATTAATAAAAAAATGCATATTCATTCTAACTACCCTCCACAGAAAGGGAAATGGAAGAATATAGTGGTTATATCTTGTAAATATAATTATCCTGTCCTTTTTAAAATTAATCATCTAATATTTTTGTAGTTCAGCCAGAGTAAATTATTCATGTTGTCAAAAACAACTAATGAATGTTAACATTGCCTGTTACAAATAACTCCATACCCTAATTGGCAAATACCAGTACATGACATGAGCAAATTATGTGTTTGTAAAATTGGGGAACCTATTAAGAAATAAATGAAATTTCTGGAAAACACTTGGCTATTAAGGATGTGCAAAGGTAGATTGAAAATAATCATCTTACTACTCACATCACTTTTGGTATTTTCTTACTCATCTTGTGAATTGGTTAAGAGAAAATTCAGAGTCAGAAAGTGAATCTATGCTAATCATGACATAAGACCAGATGCCTCACAATTAGACCCACAGAAATAAAAAATCAATCTAAAAATGCAGTTAATCAAAGGATTAGAGGGAATGATATGAAATCTCTGTGTTGAAAGCCAAAGAAGAATTCAAACTGAGCCCCTTGAAGCCATTCCAGAATTTTTATCACTGAAAAAATAAATAAGCTTTGATGAGTAGTAAGTTGGGTTTGACTCCAACAAAAAGCTCAGGAAGTTTTCTCCTTCAACGAGATCCAGATCTCAGTTAAAAAAAAAATACTGGCACAAGCTTAGTATCACAAGAACAGTACATCATGAAATTGGTGGAAAATGTTTTCCAAGCCACATGATAGGAAATCATATTTAAATACATAAAAAGAGAAGCTTGTTATGGACTAAGGATGACAAATAGTATTTACACAGTAAAACCTGAAAGGTATTCTTTTCTAAAATATCCAATCCCATACTACTATTGTTAGCTTTATTCATTACTACACACTAGGACCTGGTGCTACCGGAAATTATGAAGTTGATGAATCCTATCAACTTTATAGACAATATGTACTTTATATAGTTATTTTAAACTGTATAATATAATACATATTTCTCTTATAGTTTATAAGAACTATATACTTGCTATACTTGATATACTTGTTCAAAAAGTCAACATATAGTTATTATAAACTATATAAAGTATACATTATATATGCTTTATAGTTATTATAAACTATATAAAGCGTACATTGACTTTTTTGAACAAAGAGAAATGTGAGGCTATGCATATGTTGTATAAGAATCAGTTCTGAACCTCCAGGGAATTAATTGTGCTGTCATCCACTGTGATTATTACTTGGTGCTATTACTAAACATGTCTTCTTAATCTTGCTTATGTTTTCCAGGTCCTAGTTTGGAATAAAACAATATCCAGCCTTCAAATTAATTGGTACTAATTCTCCATGGTAATTTTATTTGCCTCAAATGTTTGTATAAAGATGTTATTTGATGAGTTGGAACAATCTCTAAATTTCAAATATTTTTCTTTCTAAACTGAGCCAAGTACACCTTCACTCTCCTTGTGGAGATGCCTGCTCTTCTACTGCACTGACAGAGCAGTCTGTCTATTGAGATAGTGGGAGAGAAGGTTCATCCTTCTTCTAGACAAATGCACATTTTTTTCCCCATTTCATGTGCAATGACTCTGAAGAGCTTTAATTTGTCAACAATGGGTGAGTATAATTAATTTTCCTGGTTTTTGTTATAAAATAAGTTGTGGAATTGTTTACATAAATCATTCATGACACAACACATTTTTCAGTAAATTGAACATTTCTTGCGTTTGAATGATTTAATGACAGGAAACCAAAGGACAAGGCAGCACAAGACAGGACACAAAAGGAAAGGACAGGAAAAGAATGGAAATGAAAGAAAAAGAAAGGAAAGGTATTAAGAGAAAACAGAAAGAAGGGAGGTATTATTTGGGTGCAATGTACAAGATAGATAATTGATTTATATATTTATTGCAATACTCCACAAGAAATAATCTTGCCCAGAATAGGGATGAAAAATTTTCCTAATAATTTGAGAATAGCTTGGAACTGGGTCTGCATACTTTACAGTGTTTTTTTTTTAATTTTCTGATTTTTTCTTCTTTGTGATTTTTTTAGCCAATCCTAACTGGCACAGATAATATCCAACATGATATTTCACATTATAACTTGAGTTAGCATCAAAGTGTGTCATTAATTTTCTTACCCTACTGCTAATATGCTTTTATCTAGATAGCTGGTCCATTCCTAATTGTCTCTCAGATGCTTTTCAAAGTTTAAAGTGGGTTATGTTTATGGGACCCCAGGTTGTTCCGTATTCAGCCCAGGTTGTTTTAAAGATTTTAGAATTACTGCTACAGGTTTTAGGCAAGCAGGATTTCAAAGTTATCATTTAATACCTTAAAAAAGAATTATGAAAATAAAAAATTATCATTTAAAGATGAAGCAAAAAGCATCAATACAAGGAAAATATTAATGTGTCTTCAACCCAGAATCCTTAGACACAAAATAAAGGTCAATAAATATTTCTTACTCCTGTTTCTCAGACCTCATAATTTCCTATTCAATTTATATTTCTTTTTAATTATTTTCTGATGCTTTTTAAATTCTCTGTTCTCATGACTTGAAAACAAGACAAAAAGGATTTTATACATATTTAACTCACTTCTTAGTTTGATTTCCTGGTCTTTTACAACATTTAATTCTTATACTATTTGCATAGCATAAGGGTTGTCTTTTTGTTATTCTGTTTACCTATGTATTGACTAATTTTTTCTGTAACATTATTTTCTTACATTCTTGTTTATTTGTATGTTAGACCTAGTAAATATTATAGCTCACTGAATTATTGTTTATAAAAAGAGTATTTTTTAAAAATTACTGCTCACTCAGTACTTTCCTCAATATGAGCAATAGCCATAAGACTACTGTTCAATTACCCATTGTTAAACATAAGCACATCTCAATGGCTATGTTCTGGGAATTCTGTAGTAAATCTCACAATCTTTATTACTTCCCATGATGTGCAGAATGTGAAGTACAGAAGTTCAGAAATTCTACAAGGTTGCTTTCAGATATGACGGTACATCTTTCTGTTTATTTCCAATATTTAACATTTATCCAACAATGTTGCAATTATTCTGGACATATATTTCTTGGCAACACTGATGTCTTCTATTACAAGATCTCTACCTTGCACTATTTGCAACTCTGTGGAAATGATTTTCAAATTTTTGCCTGTTTCTTAATGAATAACTATACCCTGAAATTTGAAATGTTATGCTTTACTATCTCTTGGAGATTTTTGAATATTACATATTGTTCATTATTTCTTAATCCCCTAAAAAATAAAATAAAATCTTTTTTAAAGGCACTTTTAAGTGGTAAGAATGTGAGTGTGTCCTTTGTGTATTTGTATTTCTAAAATTTGTCTTCTGCAATTCCACATGTCCTGTGAAGAAAATTCCCAGTGTCATCTCTGTTATTTTTAGTTTTATTTTTCCTTTACTTCTTACTGTTCTTTCTTTGACTACAGGACCAAAACTGCTTATATTTCTGTTGCTATTTTTGCCAATTTAATTCACCTTATATTGTCTCTTCTAGATTTCGCAGACGCAGGATAGAAATATCACTGGATTTGTTTCAACCAAAGCATTGAGTTTAGCAGAGGGGTTGGAAAGCTGAGAAGATAAACCAATAATAAAGAGTAGATAAAACACACAAGTTTAGTTTTTTTTAAAGCCTTTTGAGTCTTATTATAATGATTTTTAAGAGAGATTAAAGATTTATCAAAACCAATGCAACTCTGTAACATAAAGTTTAATTCTAAATGGATTAAAAGTTAGAATTAAATCAGTGGGTGATGCATGATGATAGACCCAACAGTCTGGGAGATTGTAGCCATGGGACTGCAAGTTTTACCACAACTTGGATAAGGGCAACATAGCAAGGCCCTGCTCTCTGCCCACAATCAATCAATCAATAAATAAATAAATACGCTAGAGATATAGCTCCTTATGAAGGCCATTCATCGAATCACTAATACTGCAGAAGATAAATATGCAAATAAATAAATTTAATGTTTTATTGAGGTATGTATATATTTCAGGCTGAAATATATAATGTGGCAAAAATATTCATATATTACAAATCACTTAAATTCATTGAAATGGATGCGGTAATAAGGAGCTTATTTAAGTACTTTTGAAAGTAAATTGGACTAGTAAGATAAAAGACAAGATACTGTAAAATCTCTGTATTCTTGTATCTCAAAGAGTTTCTCATTGTGGATTAAATTATAATTCTGAAGTCATTTTATATGCTCAGACACATATATTATTCAAGCAAATGCAAAGGTGATGGGTGTCATATTTCTGATGGAGTGCAAAATTATTGTAAACAATTAGAGAGATTTTTGATTATTGCATTAGGATTTGAGATACAAATATACATTTTTGTTTAGCTTAATATGGACAAATGCCTGGAATAGTATCCACACCAAATATCTTTACACTATGGACTGAACAAGCCTGAAATCTAATTCACAGTAACAATGAATACACATATTGCTCATATGTTATTTCCTGTGTTAACAGCCCAATAAATAGCTGAAGTTTGTTTGAGAAATAATTCTATACCAAAGTCACAAGACAGGCTATACTGAGTCATCAGGAGAGTCTGCAGTATCTCACAATGCCAGAAAATGAAAAGTTACTCAATAAAATGGATTTTAAAAACACTATAATGGAGGTAGTACATTTATTAGAACTTCCCCAAATGATCCAATAGTTATGATACAGGAGTCAGGAGAACTCTAAGTATAATTCCATTTTTATATTTTGAGTGAAAAGATAGTCTTTGAAAGTTTAAGTACAAAACAATATCCACGAATCCAAAATGATGTGAAGAAATAATTGAATAAAGAAATAATACTTTAAAAGAATTTCCAGTAATGTGTAGAATAAGGAAGGAAATGACTTAGCATCAAAGTGGTTTAATTTAACTTTGTATATCGGCAATTAAAGTATTTGTGTTAGTAGAAAAATGTGAATGGAGTTGACATTGTCCTGCCCCTCTACCCCTCAGCAGGAAATGCTGAAGCAATTAATTTTTCAACATGAAAATAAGAAACAACCCTTATCGTCAGTCTCATTTGAGTATGTTTGAAACAGAAAACTGTAGTTTCTTTTCTTTTCTTTTTTTTTTTTTCACTTCAACCTTCCTCTCCCATTTAGTTTACAGATGCTCGCTGTAGAGGAACCTTCTTTCTTTCGAGACATGTTATCAGACACACTAATGTAGCTAACTGATGAAATTCTTGTTTGAGCTCTTAAGGAGTAGCAAGTTAAAACTGCTTAAAGGTAAAGGCAAAGTTCCTCTTGTGCTCTCATGTAAAGATTCTAAAACAACTCACTAAATTTCTTTCTACAACAATCTAAGAAGAATTTGCAGAAAGCAGAATCATTCTTCACTATGTTAGTTTTTTATTGCTTTTTATTATGAATTGTATGTTTACCTCACCAATTTCCAGATGACAACTTGTGTCTGATCACTCAAAAATTAAAGACAAAAGTAGAAACATGCAGTCTAAAAACAAAGGTAATATCAGTATTAAAGTTATATATATATATATATATATATATATATATATATATACGCATATATACATATATACATATATACATATATATATGTATATATATGATTTTAACAAAATCAAAAGAACAGTTACAGATGTAGAGTGAATAATTAGATATTTAGGTGTTTTTCATATTTTACCAGCCTTTATTTTGCAAGATGAAGTGTATCTTCAAAATTTACAGCTCCAAAATGGTGATTCAAATTATAATAGTCTAACTAAATTACAAACTTCTTATTACTAATGTAGTTGCTGGACTGTAGTCTGTTTATTACATAAATGAAAGGGAAATGAAAGTCTACAAAATTTTCCATATGGTTTTATTCCTATTACCTGTGCTTAAATTTCAGATCCTTAAAGAAAGAGCTGCATAGTGATGTAGAACTATCTATAAAGCTGGCGCAAAAATATATTTGAAGAATAGTCAATATCTTATTTTAAATTTACCAGATAAGCTATCTGCAACTTATTCTTCTTTTACAGACACATTATATAAATTGAACACTCAGGCTTATCATCTCCTAGTGTAAGTGGATAATTTCCAATTTCTAGACCTGTAAATCAGAATATCATGCCAGCTTCTATTAGTTATTAACAGATTGCAAAATCTAACCTAAGTCTGAAGACTATTGTAATTCAATATTAAAACTGAATATACTTCAAGAATTTTGATGAACAAAACTATAGCCATCAAACATTTAAGTTTTAAAAATAATGCATTAATTTTCCAAATCAAATGCAGAACAGTTTAATATATATATATTTATACATTAATATATAGACTATCATACTGCACATCCATGTAGTTATTTACTTTTCTTTCCCATATCAAGAATATAAGCTCAGAGAAGATAGATTTATTTCCTTTTTTGAAAAATCTTGACAGATACATGAAACCTAGTGTAGTATCTTTCAAGTTAAAGGTTCTTAGTAAATATTTATTGTACAGATTTGCTAATTTTAACGAACCCTAAACTTGTTAGCCCATTGGTAATTTAATGCAATATTATTTCTCTAGGTTAACATTTTTAAAGTGCAAATCTGTACTAATTTAATCAGCCAGAGTCTCCATGCAAGAAAACACAATAAGCAGTCACATTTGCATCTTACACCTTTGCATTTATTATTTATGAATTGACAAGGAAAGTACATTTGAAAATGCTGAAATGGGATTATTCATAACTAATTTATTATATGTTGGTTCATATTTAATTTACCTTGCTATATTTTGTTTTTAAACTGTCAAAAACATAAATCATAATTCATTGTCCATCAGCAAATCTACATTAAGGGAATAGTACATGTCAATGCTTCAGTGCGCTCAAGGATACTTATCACTGATAGAAAAATATTTTAAAATACACTTCATATAGCGTTCCATAATTTCTACAATCTCAGTCACTGAGAATGCACTTGAATGAAGCGTATAAATGATATTGGCTCATTGTTTTTCAAGTTACTATTTTAAATTTTTTGTCATTACTAGGTTTATTTATGACAATACTCCCTTGAAGATGTTTTCTATAAACTTCAAATTCTGCTTTTATATTTCATGCCTGTGTTTCCATAGCATTTCTTACATAAAACTGTCATTTTCCCTTACATATTTGTTCATTATATGTAGAAAAAACGTTATTTAGGTGTCTATCTTCTCAAATCTCATGGATGTTAGTGGATAGAAAGTATGGCAAACTTCAATGGAGGGAAACAGAAGATATTCAGTGTGAGCTGCAACAAAGTAAAAACAGGAAAAAATCATTTTCTATCTTGAAATATACTTCAGAATTTCCTAACATCTGAGGGATAAAATTCACCACTGTTTAATACAAGTAAAGAATGTAAATTATTCCCTGAAAATAAAAGATATGATTCTGGAAACCACTTCATTAATGATGATCAAAGTTGATTGCACAATCATATAGAATGGAAAACTTTGATTTGCCATTATGTAGGGTTAAACAATGCAATCTCTGGAGCAGTGCACATTTGAGTGAAATTTTAATTGGAAAATAGCCGTATTTATGCAAAATGCTTGAAAGGGAAGGTGGTGGACATTCAGCTTCTGTCAGTAACAAGATACAGAATTCATTAACTGTATTTTAAGATGGAATAAAGGTATGTACCCTACTTTTAGTATGTGTTCAGATGTAATAACTTTAGCATGCTTATAACTGAAGTGTTACCTGTTCATTGTATATGTTATATTGTTGTTTTCCTATAAAGTTCTATATATTGAGAAAGAATAAGTTTCACCATGT